>CM019064.1:131106021-131277193 GCA_009667805.1 Leptobrachium leishanense
GGATCGTCCTTGGCTGCCAGCCAGTGAAATTCATGCGCCCCGTCTGGTTCGCCAATTCCATGATTGTGGGTCTATCTGCCAAGCCGTGAGCCCTGTTTATTGTAACAACAATCTGCTATCAGCACGGTTTGGTTTATATGCATATGCCAAGTTTACCTATGATGTCAACCATTGCTTGAAAACAAATGTAAAAACATTTACTTATCTGACCTTTAGTCCTGTTCATGTCTCCAAGTTTTGTTTCTCTGCTTATAGAGTTTATGTATCTTTACTAAGCAGTCTTTTGGTCTGAAAACCAATTGAGCGTAAGTACTACTCAGGATTGTCTACCTACTCCCTGGCTTGGGAGACCTAGCCTCATAATACCGATTGTTCAGTGAGCGTTTGTCAGAAAAATCTGTCCATTACGATCCCAACTAGCTACTCCGGGGTGAGCGCTATAGCACCCGTTACAGTTTGGTGGCATCACAGTCCATAGCCATGTTCAGTGAATAAATGTATACCAATGTGTCTTGCAATTGTGCCGGATGTCAATGTGGGAGCAATCAATTGCCCCCAACACACTGGCAAGCCCTCTGTGTTCAAGAACAAATTTTATGCCATGCCACCACTGTGGGGTGCTAGAAAATCCAATGTATTGCTGGTATTTGCTCAGCATAGCAGTTAAAAATCAGTATATCATATTTGAAAAACCAGAAATGCAAACATCTGCCATTGTGTTTTGAAAGAAATTGGAGCACAGCATCTTTGTCATTCCAAGGAAAAGCAATGTGCTTTAACATCCAGGGCTCAAGCAGACCTGCCAACTTTGGCAGGTCAAAGTTTCATTGAAATGCGGTCTGACTGACAAGAGAGCATGGCCAGGGCCGGATTTATAATTAGGCACAGTAGGCATGTGCCTACAGGAACCTGCCACAAGGAGGGGCCTTGTTCTGGAAAAAAAAATATGTATCTCTGGAACTCTATAGGCTAGAAGGACATATAAGGTATCATTGAAAAGTTCAGTTTATGGCCTTTTCCTTGATACCAACCAGTTTTATGTAAAAATAAATTATCAAAAATAATTAACTTTTTTTTCTAATGCAGCACTGTTAATAGCTGTACATTTATAAATAGGTCAATGATGCTGCAGTGAGGAGAGACAGGGAGACTTTTCGAGCACTGCATCTCTGATCTTTATACCTCACAAGGTCAAGTGCACAGAATTTTGGATGCTCAGGGCCAAAATTGGGTATTATTTTCCATCGCTAGGGTTAGAAATTAGGGAAAGGCTTTCAAATTAAGGTTAGGGTTAGGTTCTAGCCCTTTCCATCAATTTCTGCTTCATTTTAAAGAAACAGATTTTGCCCCTTCTGTTGATATGAGCACAGAGAGAAACCTTTGTTTTAGTTTTCCCCAAAACAAATATTAAAAAAGTAGTTTTTACACGTGTTTAAGGAGGGAGGGGCAGATTTCTGTGCCTATAGGCTTCATGACCCTGATTATAACCATTGAGGTGCTTATTGTGGACCATGGGCCTTAAACAGTCACTTCAAAAGTTCCTATCTTAATATATCCCTGAAGCAGCAGGTAAATGTAGGCAATGTGATGTGAGAGGTTTTAAGGAGGTTCAAGTGGACTGGCAATTTTAACGAATTTCACGAAAACGTTTGTATTTTTGTGATTTTCTGTTTGTTAGTCTTTACTTTTCCTTTACAATGGTCTGTAATAAAGCAGCACCTGACTGCAATAAAATTACTTGAATCTTTAAAAATCAATCTCAAATAGTTGTTACTAGTAATTAAGAAATGATGTGAAGAGTAACAACCACTAGAGGGAGACAAAGTATTGTTATCACTTTGATGTTTCACTATAGAATATACTATGTTGTTAAACTCAGAATTCTATTTGCTATCTGACCTACAACCTTCAACAAATAACATAATTATTAGGTTGCATTTTACATATGGTCACCAAATAATTAAGGAAGCAAGCCCCATAAAGGAAAAAAAAATCAAGGTTAATAACCCATTTTAACCCATTCCCTAAGAAAAATTTATACGTACAATTTTGCATCGAAATACGGGAAAACAAATAGTGTTACCCATCAGAAGAAACAAACTTCCCTGTGCAATCTCACTCTTGTCACTCCACATTGCTGTAAAGCTATAAGGAGCAGCTCCCTCCATCACTGTATGAAAAAGTTTGGCAAACATTACTGCTGCATTACATCAGTACTGAATACAAGGAGAGCGCTGGGATTGCGCACTTCTGTACAGGTTTAAGATTCAGGAGGACATGATTGACTCTTGTGATTGTGGAACCAGGTGCAAGATAAAAGACGTGACCATTTTTTTTTTCTTTTAAGAAAACTTGTTTAATACCAGCTTCAGCAAATAAGTCTTAACCCTTTCCCTGCTGAGCCATTTCATGCCTCTGTGCTGAACTAATTTTTACCGGTTTCGCTCATCATGTTTAAATGCAATTTGAAGTCACATTTTATTATACAACCCAGACATATTATATATCGTTCTTTCCGGCAGACTCTGCAGATTCATAATATATCATTATTATATGTATACGTCATGTCCTGCCTGAATATTATAACAGAAAATGCAATAAAATTTGAATTTTCAATCATCTACAGTATAACCTCCGATCCAGGACCAGCACCTTACTTGCAATACCACAATACAAAACGAAAGTGTCTCGATCCTCATTTTCCTACAGAGCACTGCAGTTATGGAATAACCTCCCAGACACCATCAAATCTTCCCCCAGTCTAAAGTACCTTAAGGCCCGTTCACACCTAAACATTTTAAAACGTGTTCCTGGGTGCTTTAAAACGCATGAATGGGGAAATCCCATGCTTTCCTATGGGACCCGTTCACCCCTGGGCGTTTTAAAGCGCACAGGAACACACTTTAATACGTCTGACGCACAAAGAAGTACGGGAGCTTCTTTGGTGCATATAGCAGCGCGTTCGTGGCCATAGACATTGTACGTTTTTAGTATGCACAAACGCACGTAAAAAAAAAACCACGTATTGCGCACATATAAAAAAATGCCTAGGTGTGAACCCAGCCTAAGAGCTCCCTATTAACATACATCAATACGGAATGCACCTGTAAACATGTAACATACAGGGTTATTCAGAGAGCGTGAAAAGCAGGAGAATGACTGGAGAATGGCTGGAGAAAGAAAAATTTTAGGTCAAAATAGAGAATTGGAAAGTGAGATGAAAAGGGAGAATGTTTCTGGTTTGGCTATTTTGACCTAGAATTTTTCATTCTCCAATCATTCTCCAGTCATTCTCCTGCTTTTCACGCTCTCTGAATAACCCTGATAGTGACTATATACAGAATGCACCTGTAAACATGTAACATTGTGACTATATTTCCTAAATATTTATTTTCTGTTAATCTGTGTATTTTGTGTTAATATCTTGCATTTTACTACTTTGTATTTCTGTAACAACTCAATGTTCTGGAACCCAGGACATACTTGAAAACGAGAGAAATCTCAATGTATCCTTCCTGGTAAAATCCTTTATAAATAACTAAATAAATAAATACAGTGTGTAAAGTGTTTTTTTTCACAGTTTATCATGCAAACCTTTGTGGTTATATTTTCTATGGGGTGCGCTTGTTAAAAAAAATAGAAATGGGGACTCGTTACATTTTTTTGGGGAAATTAAGTGATTTTTAGCAAACGCCCCCCATAGAAAAAATCGTTAGTGCAACATCATTGTTCACATTCTAATTGAAATGGAAACAATATTGCTGCATTAATTTAAAAAAAATCATTTTTAAAAAAAAATATATATATATATATATATATTTTTACATTTAACATGGTCATGTTTGGTGTCATTGGAAAGGCCATGCTCTGGCCGTTCCAATGATACCAAACCAACCATTAACCCCTAGCTGCCATGGATCAGGAGATAGGGGGTTCATTGGAACCCCCTATCTCCAACATAGGGGGCAGCTAGGGGTTAACTCCCAAACTGACGTAGGCAGGGGGAGATCCCAGAAGCTTGGCCGACATCCAAGATGTTGGTGCCGAATCGCGATCCAACCCCCAAGGGGTTAAAGGCAGCCACTGCTTGGAAGGGCAGGCTGTGCCCTTCCAAGCAGTGACTGCCTTTGGTGCGTGCCCCAAGCAGATCGGGATGGAGCGAGTTCCAAAAGACCTCCCCCTCCCCTTCAGGCACCTTCCCCAGCACAATGATGCTATTCCTGCCTGCCGGGGTCCCAGAGGCTAGGCTGACATCCAAGATGTCAGCCCGCACCAGGGGGCCGCAGTGATCGGCCGGAATCCCGGCCGATCGTGGCTGCAAAGGGAGGACCGCACCCAAGTGTACATGCGGCAAGACGCACTGAACGTGTCCTCCGCATGGAAGGGGTTAAATTATCATCAAAACAAAACACAATACTATATATGTGAAGAAAGTTATGATTTTGGCTCTCAGTGTTGGAATTTGGAAATGTGAAGGGTGTCCGTGTGGCACTGGAGTGATTGTGCATCAGAAATGAGCAGCTAACTAGGATAAGGGTAAGTATGTGGTTAGATTAGGGAGATAAGAGTATATAGCTGACTGATTTAGATGTGAGTGAGCATTAAATTGATTGAATAGGATGGTAGTGCGTAACTGGCTGTAAGGATTGAGTAGAGGACCCTTATGACGGAAAAGGAGTTTGTGAGGGCCCTGAGAACAGGCAACAACACAAAAGGTGGCCTGCCCTACAGTGGGTAGACAACAAGACATATACCAGTCCATAGAATGGCTGAGTTAACGTCAGTAAAAACCCACAGATATGAAAAACAACAATACTTGTCTAGGCCAGGAACACAGAATATTGTATATGCGAGAGGACAAGCTGGGACAGGGCAAAGGAGAGAGACAGGTTGAGGCAACTAGCCATGGTCAAAGTACAGACAGCAACAAAGACCCACAATGTGGCTTGGTACACTGTAAAAACAAGTAAAGGCAGCAAATAAACAGATTATATAGGGCTACGAGACGTCAAGGTAAAAGGTCAGACGTGAGCTTTAAGTAGGTCCTGACCAAATAGCGTCAAATGTAAACTTGCACTTTTCTGATGCTCAGGGCGATGTTAATGACGCATGGGATGACACACGGGCATCAATTTAAGCATTATGCACACAGTGTCAGGGGTAGCATTGTATGAACCAATATGCAGATGAGGATAAGAGATCTGGGTACACGGTACAGAAGGACAATTCAAAAGGTAGGTTGAGAACATTCCGGATCAGGGCAGACCATGTAGGAGCGGAGGTCAAGCAGGGCAAATGTCCCCTCAATCCCTGACAGACTGCAGAAGCCGTTGTCACGGTTCCCAGATCCCACCACGCAGTACTTAACACCCCACACTCCACAGAACCCAGAAGCTACCAACAGAGTAGCCGTGAAAGATCTAACTGTCTGGTCCTTAGAATTGGCCAGGTAAACTAGCTAGACAGAAAGGGTTAACAACACAGGGAGTAGTCAGCCGAGCCAGAATCAGGAATACAGAGTTCAGAATGGTCAAATGGAATAGCCGGGTCGATATCAGAGCAGTGGCGTAGTACAAGAAAATGGTCTAGGGCAACAGAAGGCAGAATAGTCAGAAACAAGCAGAGGTCAATAACGGGTTAATTCAATATAGCAGTCAGGTACAAGGAGCTCAGGTATGGATAACCACGATCTGGCAATGCTGAGAATACACTGAGGGTTTTTAAAGACCTTCACCAGGCCACGCCCCCCACTCAAGCCGTGCCTCATGCAGACACCTCCCTGCCTGTCTCCATTTAAACCGGGCATTGGTCAGCGAGCAGCATCAGAGATGCTGCCCTCAAGCACACAGGTAGGGTTGGAAGCTCCCAACGTTACAGTACCCCCCTCTCCACGGGAGGCCACCGGACGACCAACAGGACGAGCGGCAGGACGACCACCAGGGCGATCGGGGTGTGAGGCATGGAACGCCCTGACCAACCTAGAGGCAGACATGTCGGAAGCTGGAATCCAGGACCGGTCTTCTGGACCATAACCCACCCAATCGACCAAGTACTGCAGAGCGCCCCTGCACAGCCTAGAATCCAAAACCCTCCTAACCTCATACTCAGATTCACCATCAACCTGAATAGGTGGAGGAGGAGGAACGACCCGCGTGTACCTGTTACACAACAATGGCTTCAGTAGGGAGGTGTGGAAGACGTTGTGCATGCGAAGATGTTTAGGAAGGGCAAGAGCATAAGCCACAGGATTAATGCGGCGAATGATCTTATATGGACCTATAAACCGAGGTGCCATTTTCATAGAAGGCACCCGCAACTTTACGTTCCTAGTGGACAACCAAACTCTATCCCCCGCGTTATAGGAGGGAGCTTGTAACCTATGCCTGTCAGCCTTGCGTTTCTGGACAGCAACATTGCGCTCCATATTTTCTCGAATCTGTCTCCAAATCTCTTGCAGTTGAGTGAGATGGTCATCGAGAGCCGGGATGGCCTGTTCAGTAAACTGAAGTGGTAGAGCCGGAGGGAAAAAACCATAGATGGCAGAAAAAGGAGAGTGGCCAGTGGTCTCGTTAACGGCGTTATTACGTGCATACTCAGCCCAGGGCAACAACTCTGACCAATTGTCTTGTTGTTGTGTGGTAAAGCAACGTATGTACTGCTCGAGACCCTGATTTGCCCTCTCTGCTGCCCCATTGGTTTGTGGATGATATGCTGAAGAGAAGGCCAATCGCACCCCCATCTCTGCACAGAAAACCCTCCAGAAACGAGAGACGAATTGGGCTCCTCTGTCCGAGACTATTTCAGACGGAACCCCGTGTATTCGTACAATCTCTCTAGCAAATACAACCGCCAGTTCTTTGGCTGTAGGAAGCTTAGGTAGAGGGACAAAATGAGCCATTTTGGAGAAGCGGTCTACAACTGTCAGAACCACAGTATGACCCTTGGACTTCGGCAAGTCCACAATAAAATCCATAGATAGATGAGACCAAGGCCTCTTAGGCATGGGTAAAGGCTGCAATAGACCGACAGGCAAGGATTTACTGGTTTTGCTTCTGGCACAGACTTGACAAGCCAAAACAAACAGACGTACGTCCTGTCGCATGGTGGGCCACCAGAACTGTCTGGAGATACTGGTAAGAGTCTTAATAATACCAGGATGACCTGCTGGTTTAGAATCATGAAACATTATGAGTAATTCTTGTCTTTCCTTTTCAGGTACAAACAACATATCTGGAGGCTTGTCAGGTGGAGCCCCTACTTGAACTGCCTGGAGGCGTTCCAGGAAAGGCGAGGAGACAGACAAGACTGTGGAAGCCACAATACGTTCAGGAGGAACTATAGGATTGTGGTCTTGTGTATTAGATTCATACGGGTCATATTGACAAGATAAGGCATCAGCCTTTACATTGCGGTCACCTGGTCTGTAAGTCAATACAAAATTAAACCGAGACAGTAGCAATGACCACCTGGCCTGTCTCGCGTTCAAACGTTTAGCATCCCCGATGTACGTAAGGTTCTTATGATCAGTAATTATCAATAAAGGGTCAAGAGTACCTTCCAACAAATGTCTCCACTCTGATAGGGCAGACACAATAGCAAGCAATTCTCTGTTACCGATATCATAATTGCGTTCTGCTGGTGATAATTTTCTTGAAAAGAACCCACAAGGATGTAGAGGTTTTCCTGGAGACTCTCTTTGAGACAGGACAGCCCCAATGCCTATCTCGGAAGCATCAACCTCAAGAACAAACGGAATCCTGGGATCAGGATGCCGTAACACGGGAGCGTAAGTGAAAGCTTGTTTGAGGGCCTCGAATGCTTGTTTGGATTGAGAAGACCAGATCTGGTTCTTCAGACCTTTACGTGTCATATTAATGATAGGGGAGGCTACAGCGGAATAATTCATGATAAATCTCCTATAATAGTTGGAAAACCCCAGAAACCTCTGTATGGCCTTGAGACCTTGAGGGAGAGGCCATTCTGAGATGGCCGTGAGTTTAGAAGGATCCATCTCAAAACCTTCTGGAGTGATAATATACCCAAGGAATTTCACAGTAGTAATGTCGAATAAACACTTCTCTAGTTTGCAATAAAGACCATTGTCCAGTAATTTTGCTAATACCTGTCTGACATGTGCATGGTGGGTTTTCAGATCGGGAGAGTAAATCAATATATCGTCTAGGTATACTATAACAAAGGTTTGTAAGAAATCTCTGAGCACATCATTAATAAAATCCTGGAATACCGCTGGAGCATTACAAAGACCGAAAGGCATGACCAAGTATTCATAATGCCCACTCCTGGTGTTAAATGCTGTTTTCCACTCATGCCCCTCTTTTATACGTATCAGGTTGTAAGCTCCTCTTAAATCAAGTTTTGTGTATACTGCTTACCCCCTTAACCTGTTGAACAGTTCTGATATGAGAGGGATAGGGTACACGTTCTTAATGGTGATCTTGTTAAGCCCCCTATAATCGATACACGGGCGTAAATCTCCCTCTTTTTTAGACACAAAAAAGAACCCAGCCCCTGCTGGAGAAGAGGAACGTCGGATAAAACCTCTCTCCAAATTCTCCTTTATGTACTCCTCCATAATTTGGTTCTCCTTTATGGAAAGAGGATATACTTTGCCTCGAGGAGGCATGGTACCAGGATGAATATCAATGGCACAATCATATGGTCTATGTGGAGGCAGTTTCTCTGCCTCTCTTTTATCAAATACAGCCCTGAGGTCGGCGTATTGGTCAGGAACCTTAGTAGACAATGGAGGAGCTGTGGGTGTGTTCAGGGCACCGACATGCTGAATGGGTATTAAACAAGTCCCAAAACAAGCAGGACTCCAAGACAGTATCTCTCCCTTAGCCCAATCAATAACAGGATTATGTTCCACCAACCAAGGGAAACCAAGTACAACAGGATTGGAAGGTGAATGGATAACTTGAAATATGATTTCTTCTTTATGCAAGAGACCAGTGGTAAGAACCACTGTAACCGTATCGTGAGTAATCCTAGGGCAGGATAATGGTCTGCCGTCTATGGCTTCGACGGCTAAGGGTGTCTCTCTTACAACCAGAGGTAGAGAAATGGAAGAAGCGTAGTTAACATCGATAAAGTTGCCAGCAGCCCCAGAATCCAAAAAAGCGGTAGTATGTGTGGTCTTGGTCTCCCAAGCCAAGGATACTGGTAACATAAGTTTAGTGTCCTTGACAGGAGACATGCACGTCACACCCAAGGCCTGTCTCCTCAGCTGCCTTAGGTGCGGTAGTTTCTCCGGCTTATCATGCATCTTAGGACGAGTAGGACATTGAAATCGTACATGACCCCCCAAACCACAATACAGGCACAATCCCTCATGAAAACGCCTTGTTCTCTCTTCCTCTGTAAGCCTAGTACGGCCTAGTTGCATAGGCTCAGAGGGAGGAGATAACTCTCCTGGTGGTGCCTGAAAGACAGGTGCCAACCTAGGTAACGGTCTCTTGGGCTTCTCTCTTGGAGTCCTTCTGTCCCTTATCTGATTATCCAGATCTATACAATAAACAATGAGTTCACACAATACCTCAGGTAGTTTACGTGGAGCCAATTCATGCATCAATGACTCTGATAACCCCTCCATAAAAGCCAGAACCAGTGTCTCATTTGTCCAGTTCACATCAGAGATCAAGGTTTTAAATTCTATGGCATAATCAGAAACAGTCCTGTTCCCTTGACGTATGCGGAACAAGGATTTGCCAGCTACCGTGGCCTTTCTGGTAGGATTAAATGTACGTTGTAACTCGGCTATGAATTCTTTATAATCCCGTATGATAGGCTTCTCTGCCTCCCATAACGGAGTCGCCCATGTCAATGCTCTGCCAGACAGGTGATTAATAATGAACCCCACTTTGGCAATGTCAGAGAAAAACATCTGTGGATTTAATTTAAAATGAATATCCACATGGACCAAAAATCCCCGCACTCTGAGGGAGTACCGTCAAACCTCATAGGAGCGGTCATGTGTACCTGGGATGTCTGAACGACAGGGGACACAGGTATATCAAGCGGGGGTGCAACCCCAGCTGGTTCCAGGTGAGCCGTACGAGTCAGGATAGTTTGTAAGGCAATAGCAAACTGATCCATCCTATGATCCTGCTCATCCTGTCTGGATACAAAGTTAGCCAAGTGCTGTGTTAAGTCTGCGGGATCCATAGTGGCCAGATCGTAATGTCACGGTTCCCAGATCCCACCACGCAGTACTTAACACCCCACACTCCACAGAACCCAGAAGCTACCAACAGAGTAGCCGTGAAAGATCCCTATCTGTCTGGTCCTTAGAATTGGCCAGGTAAACTAGCTAGACAGAAAGGGTTAACAACACAGGGAGTAGTCAGCCGAGCCAGAATCAGGAATACAGAGTTCAGAATGGTCAAATGGAATAGCCGGGTCGATATCAGAGCAGTGGCGTAGTACAAGAAAATGGTCTAGGGCAACAGAAGGCAGAATAGTCAGAAACAAGCAGAGGTCAATAACGGGTTAATTCAATATAGCAGTCAGGTACAAGGAGCTCAGGTATGGATAACCACGATCTGGCAATGCTGAGAATACACTGAGGGTTTTTAAAGACCTTCACCAGGCCACGCCCCCCCACTCAAGCCGCGCCTCATGCAGCCACCTCCCTGCCTGTCTCCATTTAAACCGGGCATTGGTCAGCGAGCAGCATCAGAGATGCTGCCCTCAAGCACACAGGTAGGGCTGGAAGCTCCCAACGTTACAGCCGTCCCTTGAGCTTGCAGCTATACACTCAGCCCTTAACTACTACATGCTACATTTCCCCCATATACAATTAAGAACTGTACAACTCTGCTGGAGCACTTACTGCAAAGTTTGAGTGCCTCATCTACTATTGCGATGCGTTAGTTCATCCAGGAAAGGAAGCCGTAACACCCTATCCCCAGAAGAGATTGAAAATACCAGAAAGGTTATTCAAAGAGCCGAATTGGCTCCGCAATTGCACAGAACAGTGAATTTCCCGGTACGGTGCAATTTCATGGCCATTCTGCTATTCAAAAAGCAGGCAGTTTGACAAATATTGGTGAATTGCCAGCGAAATACGGTACTGTTCGACAAGCAGTGAGCTCCCCATAGAGGAGCAATGATTAATCTATTCGGAGAACACTGAACAGCAATGAAATGTCTGTGAAATGCTCTCATTTTCAGTGGTTTCATTCGGCAGGTTTAACCAGATGAATCTCATAGGTTTCAATGTAAAAAATATTCCTGTTTTTTATCAAATATTTATTAAACCGTTTACTCTTTTAATTTGCAGCAAAAAGATTTTTTCAGTGAACTTTTTTCCGATTTTTTTTTTAAATTGTGTTTTTTTTCCTCTGTAACAGACCTTTTTATTATTATTCATAGTACTTTATATATTAATTCCAGGAGTTTTCATTCAGTAGTTTATTGTAAACGACTTCTAAAAGTTCCATTGTTTTGTTGTTGTTTTTACCCTGTTCGTCGGCTTTTTCCTACGGATGTTCGACAGATCATCGGCTTTTTCCTGATGCGATCGGCGAATTTGCGGTTGCACATTGGATCGATCTGATGTCTTTTTGGTGGTTGTGCGGCAGTTTTTCCATTCGATTCAGCAGTTTTGCAGTGGTTTTTCGATGCGTTTGATGGATTTTCCCTGCACTTCAGAGATCCAGGTCGAGGAAATTTACTCCCTGAAGTACAGGGAACGAAAGAATTTCCAGTGGACTATCGGTGCTCTGTGAATAACCCTGCAGGAGATGGAGTTTGAATCTCTGCTTTTATTATGGGGAATTGGGACACTGGATCACGCAATGCCACGTAAGACTCCCCCTCCCAATAAATTTTTTTTTTCTTCCAGGATGCCAAGAATGCCCCCCCACGCATTTCCAGGTTCTCTAGCAACCCCCATCCATCTTGCATTTCCAGGTTCTACATTGACCCCTTCATCTCCAGGTTCTCCAGGGACCCCCTGCATCCCCAGGTTTTACAGCGACCCCCTGCATCTTCAGGTTCTCCAATAAACCCTTGCATCTTCAGGTTCTCGAACGAATCCCTGCATTTCCAGGATCTCCAGCAACCTTTCTAGCATGTGTCCAGCCCTGCAACCTGTCTGCCATGTGTCCAGCTCCATTCCTTCCCTGTCCACCACTCATGTCCAGTCTCACTTCTGCCAGTCTCGCGGATGTTTTACTTTTTTTTGCCTGTTCCTTTAATAAACCCCCATTGTACTATAAAACCTGGCTCTTTTGCCTCTGTATTGCTGCACCCTGAGCTATGATGCACCTTGATCCCTAACAGCAAGGGACTGGCATATTATGAAGGTCTTCCAAATACACAACACAGCAGAGGATGTGTAACAACGCTGAAGCAAGGTTCAGAGTGACCTGCTGTATAATATATAGGCAGGGGAGGTGACCACCCCTGCCCCAAGACCACCCCTTCAACCTCCATTGGCCCTTACCTGAGGGGGAGGCCTTGCCGTCCATCCCTGCAGTCCCTATTCAAGGGCAAGACACTTTCCCTGAAGCGTCAAAGGAATCATGAGTCCCAGTCCCAGATGCCACCTTGGATCCACTCCCCCTGAGCCAGTCAGTGAGTCGCTGTAGCCAGGGGCTCCCCTTTGCTGATGGAGGAACCTGGAGGACAAGACTGAGGCATGAGGCACTCACCTCCACCCACCTACAGAGAATGGAGTTCTTACTGGCATCGAGACCCACTGACTCTCCATGGCTGGCTAATGCAGTCGACATTATCCTGAAGGCCACCTGAGACAGCAAGTTGCAATATTTGCAAGTTTGGCTTCTATCCAATCACATAGCAGTGTTAGTGTTGCATGATGACCTCTGCCCTCACTGGTTTCAGATGAGGCAGTTGAAAATTTGTAGCCTGTCTGTGAGCAACAGTGACTTTTCTCATCTGCTCTCTTTTATTAAAATGTCACCCATTTACCCCGCAATTGGCATCTGACATTATAACAAAACACTACATAAATGACATCCGGTAAGTGCTGAAGGTGCTGGGTGCAGTGGCAGATCATGGCACACATCAGGAAATATAATGACAACGTCAAGTAAAGATGCTATCTGTGGTGACCAGCGATATAGAACAGGAGTCATTCTAGCAATGGAATCTGGGAGCGGGTAAAACCAGCTTAGTGAGAGTTGATTGTGTGGTGGATTATGAGTGAGTATATTTGAGTTTGACACAGACACAGTCAAGAAAAAAAGGATTTAGATAGCACTCACTCAGGGGCCGATCCACTCCATGATGACCTTGATACTCGGATTTTGCTACATCCAGAATGAAAGTCCAAGAAACCAAAAAGTACCAGCACTAGTGGGCTCTGTTGAAGTATCTTTTTATTGGAAGCCTTACACACTAACAGGGCTGTTCAGAGAAAGGTGAAAATCAGGAGAATTGGTGAGAGCAGACTGATTTGCATATGGAGCATTCATCCCTGTAATGGCACAAGCAAGCTAAAACCTTGTGAGACCTGAGCGGGCCCCACCGTAGAGCAGGCCACTAGTGCTGTTGCTCGTCTTCAGGATCCTCACACCCCCCTTTCTCTCACTATAAGCTTACAGGGTCATCCTGACGTGGACCCCTTGCTTGATGTGCCTAGAGGGGTGTCAGCTATACCCTCCTGACAAGGCCTAACAAGGCCAAAACAATCGTCGGGGGTTGCTGCACCTCTCGTGCAGGGATGACGTCCTTGGCAGTCAGTACTGGCCACCCCCATTGGGTGAGAGCAGACTGATTTGATATGGAGCATTCATCCCTGTAGTGGCACAAGCAAGCTAAAACCTTGTGAGACCTGAGCGGGCCCCACCGTAGAGCAGGCTACTAGTGCTGTTGCTCGTCCTCAGGATCCTCACACCCCCCTTTCTCTCAAAATCAGGAGAATGACTGGAGAAGTGAAAATTCTAGGTCAAAAGAGCCAAACCTGAAAAATCCTCCCATTTATCTTAGGGATGTGCGTTTCGGGTTTCGGAATTTCAGAATTTTCACGAAATTTCCCGATTCGTGTTTTCGGATGCGGCCGATTTTCCGAAAATTTTTAGATCCGAAAATGGCAGATCCGAAAAGTTTTCCGAGCCGAAACGAAATATTTTCGGAATTTTCGAATGGACTTGAAATGTGTCAAATCGAAATTTATTTTCGCTCTATTCATGATTTCGGTTCCATTCGTGATTTCGATTCCATTTCGGTAATTCTGGACATCGTATATTTAACTATTATCGGTTATATCGCTGATTCTGTAAATTTTGTATTTGTAAATGCGTATCACTTGTTTTTTTTGTTTCCAATGATCTGATAATTCTGTCGATATGCGCGACCCGCATGCGCGACCCGCGGATGTCGTAACTTTATTGAGCCAGTTTTTTGACAACTTTTTGGACAAAATATTGTTTTTATTATTCATCATGGCTGCAAGAGACGAGTGCCAATCAGACACCTCCTCATCGTCTTGCACCCATGAAACACCACCACCCAGGAAGAAGCGGGCCAGCAACATGGCATTTGAGGAGATGCTCGAGCTGGTCCGGATCTTTGACAGACGAGATTACGACTGCCGTAAGGGCCCTTACGGCAGAAAGAATAACGCAAGAAAGGACCGTATCCTCGATAAGGTTCGCACCACCATCCTGGAGCTGTTTGGGAAGGACCGGACGAAGGACCAGCTCCGAAAACGCTGGTCCGACCTCAAGGTATGCGAGGAGGAGCAGCTGAGGCGCATCCGGCGTGTCATAGCCAAACGTAAGTGTCATGTTATATTGTAAAGCGCTGCACAAACTGTTGGCGCTATATAAATCCTGTATAATAATAATAATGTGCTTGCATGTGCTAATGTGCACAGAAATACATTGATTGATCTAGTCCTTTTTTCATGCAATGTGATTGTGTATAGCTTTGCGTTTTCACGACTCGTCATACATGCATTTTTGCCATAGCCCCTCTTTTTGTGATTTTACGTATTCGTGAAAATTGTAACATTTGATGTATGTAGATGAAGTTACAATGCTGGATTTCTTTTGGCACTGTGTACTGTAGTGTGCTGGGGGGGGGAGGTTGTTGTGATTGAGTGATGCATACGAGATGACCCGCAGCTTGCCCAATATTGGCTCCCACCTGCGCATCAATAAAAATCTTTGCGTCTCTGGTAAGTGGTAGGATGGGACATGTAGTTCTTTTGAAAGTGCATCCAAACAGAGCCGCCTTCAATACATCCTCAGCAGCTGCTGAATTGTTGCAGCGCAGCAATTCAGTTTGCTGCAGCAGTGTCATTATTGAACGCTTTAGATGCAAATTTCAAAACAAAATGGAGGATTTCTGTTGTTTTTGCAATATCCAGTTTTATTAGCAGAAACTGAAAGTGAAACTGAGGCTGAGGCCTTCTATAAAATAACTAAAAGCAGTCAGCACAATGCGTTTTGTACGCACACAACACAAATAATAGTTTTTATTGAATAAACGTAATGTTTACTTCTGAAAAAAATATATAATTGAACGGTAATATATGTCTATGTGCAGGGGAAATAATAAATATTTTGTGACTTTAGAACTATGAGATGGGAGTAGTGGGGGGTCAAGCTGGTAGTGCTAGTGGGTAGTGGAGGGGTGTCGCAATACATTCGGCAATATATTGTATAGATATACCATTTTTTCCAGTCTGCATTATTTACGTGTTATTTTTTGGATTTGGCAGAAGACAGGAAGAAGGCAGCACCTTTTCCCCCGGCGGACACCAGTGCCCCAGTGGAGGAGGAGGAGGAGCCACGGGCGACCACCAGCGCTGGTATATACTGTTTTATTTTGCAACGACTTTTGGTCAAAAACAGAAACATTTTTTGTTTACTGTATTTTCATTTAATTTTTTTATGTATAGCACAAGAGGAGCAGGAGGAGGAAGAGGAGGAGCAGGAGGAGGGCGATGGAGAGAGGGAGCCGGAGCCGCAGCAGGAGGCCGCGAGTCCAGGTTTTTTTTTTACTGTTGTATTTTGCATCGACTTTTGTTCAAAAATAAATCAGTTTTGTTGTTTACTGTATTTTTTATTTCTTTAATTTCTTAGATATAGCACCGGATATGCTGACGGTGGTGGTGGAGGAGGAGGAGTCAGAGGAGGAGTCGGAGCCTCAGGAGGCCGCCAGCACTGGTACATACTACTGTTATATTTTTTCAAGACTTTCAGTCAAAAATAGAAACCTGCTTTACTGACTGTATTTTCCTTCTTTCATTTATTGGATATATAGAAGGAGAAGCCAGACCGGACACGTCCTCCAGTGTCAGGATAATAAATCGGGAGGCGATCGGCGAGCTACGCCTGGCTGTAACCACCATCAACGCCATCCAGGAACTGCTCCAGGAATTGCGGGAGCACATAAGCAATGCCACTGACATCCTGGAGCGGCAGTGAGACCAGCCTCCTCCTCCCCTATGTTTGTTTGTGCCCCAGTTGGACTAGATCAATCAACGTATTTCTGTGCACATTAGCACATGCAAGCACATTATTATTATTATACAGGATTTATAAAGCGCCAACAGTTTGCGCAGTGCTTTACAATATAACATGACACTTACGTTTGGCTATGACGCGACGGGTGTGCCTCAGCTGCTCCTGCTCGCGTGCTTTGAGGTCGGACCAGCGTTTTCGGACCTGGTCCTTCGTCCGGTCCTTCCCGAACAGCTCCAGGATGGTGGTGCGTAGCTTGTCAAGGATACGATCCTTGCGGGTGTTATTCTTCCTGCCGTAAGGGCCCTTACGGCAGTCATAATCTTTGTAATCAAAGATGCGGACCAGCTCCAACATCTCCTCAAATGCCAGTAATTATCTCAAGTGAACCAATATTCTGAACAAGATGTTCGCCTGGCTTACAATGGCGGCCATCTTCCAATCTATTTCCACTACACTATGTTTGTTTGTGTTGTTTGTGCCCCTGTTGGGCAGTTTGCCATCCTTGGCATGTTCCCTTCCCTTCCCCATGTTGTAAATAAATTTTCTATTTTTTCTATATTTTCCTGTTTGTGTGCGTTGCTTTTCCTTACTTAATACGTTAATATGTATTGCTTGGTTTCCACACTGTTAAAATTATATGTACATAAATTTATTGACATTTCTATGGACCCTTTGTCATAAATTTGTCAACATATTTGTGGCCATGAATGTGACTGTGCACATTCTACACTTCCTGCCTGGCCAAAAAATGTCACACACTAACACAACCTTGTTGTACTGCCTTGAGATTTGATTACCGACATGGCCTGGTTTTGTTAAGCTTAGGCGATGTCACTCACAACAACACGGATTTTTGTCCACAGTCACATTCATTGTATAACCAAGAATTTATCAAAAAATATTGATGGCAGCACTGCGTGAAGTCTTCTCCGACACAACCCAAAGATCCTCAGTGTGGCTCAGGTCTAGTTTATTTGTCCCTGTTTGCAGCTTCACGCAACACCTCCTCCCAGCTATGAGCTCTCTCTTTCCCACCGCTGCCCGCTAAGACGCTGCCCGCCAACATGGTCACGTCTTTGCAGGAAAACAACAGCGTGGGGGTACGGCAGCTGCCGACAGTCCCAAGACCTCGTCACAATGACGTCAGTTCTGGAGTTAACCCCTAACTGCGACCAATGGTGGAGATAGGGGGTTCATTGGAACTCCCGATCCGCGGCAGCTATCGGTTGGTTAATGTTTGGTATCTTTGGATCGACCAGAGCATGGCCTTTCCAACAATACCAAACATGACAATGTTAAAAATTATAAAAAATTAAAATATAAAAAAAAAAAAATAGGTTTTTTGTTTTGTTTTGTTAATGCAGCAATATTGTTCCCATTTCAATTATAATGTGAACAATGATGCTGCACTAAGGATTTTTGTATGGGGTGCGTTTGTTAAAAATAGTGTAATTTTCACCCAAAAAAATATAACAAGTCCCCTTTTCAATTTTTTTTAACAAACGCAACTCATAAAATATAACCGCAAACACTCGCATGTTAAAAAGTGAAAAAAACACTTTACACCTTGTAAAACAAACATTGAAAATTCTAATTTTATTGCATTTTTTGTTATAATATACAGACAGGACATGACGCATACATATGATAATGATATATTATGAATCATCTGCCGAGTCTGCCGGAAAGAACGATATATAACATGTCTGGGTCATATTATAAAATAAGGCTTCAAAAAAACGCGTTTAAACAAGAGGAGCGAAACTGTTAAAAATTAGCTCAGCAGCAGACCGCAGTGCCGCACACAGGCGTGAAGGGAAGCCGTGAAATGCCTCAGCAGCGAAAGGGTTAATTTATTTTTTTGTCTGTTTTAAATCATTTTATTTTTTATTTTTTTTCATTTCAGATCATTTTGATCAACTATTTTTCCGTTTTAAAACCTTTTTGTTCTGGTTTTTATTTTTAAAGTCAGACCATTTGGGTCAGTTTAGCGTTTTTTAAATCGCTTTGTTCATTTTTTTTTGTTCCTTGGCTTTCATACCATTTTTTAATGTGATTAAATAAAGTTGTGACATGTATATTCATAAGAAAAAAAGGATCTTTATTTAATTAAAAAAAAACACGATAGAATCGCCAGAATTATCGTATCGACAGAATGAATTATCGGATCCGAAAGACAAACCAAAAATTTATTATAAAAAAATATATAAAGTATAAAAAAGTAAACCATAGTAGTTTACATCAAAACAAATAGAGTTAGACAGCTTTGAAACGAGGAGAACAGACGTTCCGAAAAAACGAAAATTTCCGAAATCACGAAAAGTCGATACAAAAAACGAGCAAAGTGACACGAAAATACGAAAAATGGTCGAGGAGAACAGACGTTCCGAAAAACGAAAAGTCCCGAAATCACGAAAAGTCGATACAAAAAACGAGCAAAGTGACACGAAAATACGAAAAATGGTCGATATTCCGGAAAAAAAATGTACACGAAAAACGAGTTGAGCCGAACCGAATCGAAACAGAAATCGGTCGAAACGAGCCGAATCGAAAGGTTTAAACATCCGAACAAATCGAACCGAATCGAACCGGAAAAAAAATCGGTGCACAAGCCTAATTTATCTCTCTTTCCAAATCGGCTATATGGTCTAGATTGTTCTCTTCTCCTGCCAATTCTCCTGGTTTTCACCTTTCTCTGAATAACCCCCTGAGATACCAGCAACTTTTCCGCTTGCTGGCTTTTATCAAACTTTTGAACCTATGGGGTTAAATTTTGAGTTTGACCTTATTATTTTTTAACCTAATTTTTAATTGCATCTATTTAGATTTTATTTTTTAAGTGTAGGCAGTGGCAAAGAGACTGGAAAAATGCAAACATATAAAAGGTTTTTAATGCTTGATTTTAATATACTGTGGACTTGAAGAAACTCTTTAAAAGAAAGAGTTAACATGATCAAGGGGTGGACACTTTAAAAAGGAGAAGAATTGTGCTGGACATTGCACATGAAAAAGTCTCAGGCTAGAGATGAAACATGTCTGCGTAAGAGTGACATTTTTTAATTACATGACCACTTTGGGTCAGAAACATGAGAGCAAGGACATCTTATTTGGCATTTACATCATCCAAACGGATTATTGCTGCAGCTCTACCAACAAAGGTATGAGGATGCCATAGTCATGAGAATTTTATTTATGTAAATCACATTGTTATTAATACATTTTTTTTTTAAATGTCCTCATCTGGCTCTGTCCTGATACGTGAGGCGATACCTTGAGGATCCTCTCCATGGCGCATATGTTTGAGTGGCACATAACTACTCACTAGCTTGTGAGTGTACCACATTAAGAGCATTTTTATCCTGTTTCAATTCTACAGAACTTTATTTTATAGGACTCTGTATATTGTGACTCTGTATATTGTGTGACGTAAGTCACTTTGGACTTGGGGTGCATGGACCTGGAGGCATATTTGTAGGGTGCAGGCCTGATGTCCTATATTGTTTCGTTGGTTTCACACCCTCTGTGCCTGGGGGGTCTCAGGAGGGGGTCAGGCACTGGCAGCATCACTGGCATCACTGGCTGGCCGGGTGCCCAGTGTCCATGCTGATCCCAGTGTTCGTGTGCCTAATGAGGGGGCAGGGTGCGGCATGATGACGCGGAGCTGCCGGCCTTTATAGACAGGGCGCGCAAATTGCCTCATCGCGTTGACGTGGAGTTTGTTTTCCTGCATCGCTGGTGTACCGTTCATTCGAGTCACTGATACTTTGTATCATTGCTATGTTGCTGACCTGGACTGTATGAGGAACCTGATTGTTGCTGACTCAGACTGCCTTCTTGACTACTCTCTCTCTGACCAACTTGTATATATGCTTTACCCAGAACAGACTCAGAGTGTATTCTGACTCTGCATAACGCTGACTCTAAGAGTATACTGACCATGCATAACGCTGACCCTGATTGTATGAGGACCCGGTCTGTTGCCATCTCAGATTGATTACCTGACGACGCCATTTCTGAATCCTTGTGTATGAACAACTTACATAAGCCTGATCCAGGTTACTCCTTAGCTGCTGTTAAGATTAACCCTTGCTGCCTGAGTGCATGTTCTGTTCTGAGACATTGCTGCTAATATAACGAGGTTGTACTCTGTGTTTCTGGTGTGTCTGTTCTCCCTGGTTGGGAGCTATAGAGTTAGCGGTCCTGACCACTCAAGGATCGGAGGGTTTAGAAGTTTGTCCAAAAGGATTGTCGAGGGTGAGTGATACAGCAAACGTGACACTTGGCCTCCCTTGTCTGGGAAGTGTTATGTGATCTGAGTTATGCAAGAATAATGTTATTGTCAATCTGTCTATTGTATGGTCCATGTGTATCTTGTTATCTCCTGATAGGATTGCTCTCAGGAATGTGTTAATATCTGTTTATGTTTGAGTAGTTTGCTAATCTGCACTGTCAGGCAAACACTGCCCCATTATCTGCTGTCTTTAGACTGTAATCTAATTATCTATCTGCTCTGTCAGGCAAACACTGCCCCATTATCTCAACACTCACAGTCACCACTCCAGATTCTGCACCCTGAAGGACTCCCAAGCTCAACACTCACAGTCACCACTCCAGATTCTGCACCCTGAAGGACTCCCAAGCTCAACACTCACAGTCACCACTCCAGATTCTGCACCCTGAAGGACTCCCAAGCTCAACACTCACAGTCACCACTCCAGATTCTGCACCCTGAAGGACTCCCAAGCTCAACACTCACAGTCACCACTCCAGATTCTGCACCCTGAAGGACTCCCAAGCTCAACACTCACAGTCACCACTCCAGATTCTGCACCCTGAAGGACTCCCAAGCTCAACACTCACAGTCACCACTCCAGATTCTGCACCCTGAAGGACTCCCAAGCTCAACACTCACAGTCACCACTCCAGATTCTGCACCCTGAAGGACTCCCAAGGTATCCACGATTCGACCATGACGTCATTCAAGTCACTCCTCTGCTTAATTTCTGTCGTTTTCATAGTCTGCCTGATTACTTTTCCCTTTAATGCCTTCCCTCCAATTTTGATAGAATTTTATATTACAAAAAAACTTGCTGTTCCCCCATGCTTCTGCTCCCCTCCCCCACTTCCTCCCCCTTGCATCTCATTTCCTGCTTGCATCTCATTACCTGCTTGCATACAGAGCCCCTCTGCTAACTCTCTGCCTCTTCCTTCACCACAGCTCAACACTCACAGTCACCACTCCAGATTCTGCACTCTGCAGTGCCACCCACCCAGTCCTCAGTCCAAACATATTCATTCCCCTCCACCTGTAGCCACTTTATTCTAATCAACCTGTGGCTTGCTATTCTCTCTCTAGCCACCAAATCCACACTCCCCAGCTCCCCTTCTGTTTCACTTCCCCCTGTCCTTTAGATTGTAAGCTCATGGGATGTCTAGCTGAGCACTTGTGTAAAGTGTTGTATCAGTAGGACAATTATCCTAAGGGCAGGGCCATCTGTTCCTTATGTGTTTTAGTATGTCTCATGTCTGCACTCCCCCATTGTACATCGCTGCGGAATATGCTGGCGCTTTATAAATACAGAATAATAATAATAATAATTATCTGCTGTTTTTAGACTATAATCTAGTTATCTATCTAATCTAGTAATCTATTCCATTCTAGGATCAGGTTTTGTGTATGTACACGACCCATGTTTGACCATATAAATATGTGTGCCTGTCTCCGATTAAAAGAGTTCCATTCTGACCCTGTAAACCTCCAGATATACAGCTTTGTGGTATTTCTGGAGGATGCTAGCAGGCTCTTTATGTGTCCCAGTCCTTAAACTTTGTCTGAGGACTGGAGAAAGGCACAAGAGTCTGTCTAGGGAGAACACAGGGGTCTTGCAAGGAAGCGGCATTGACAGATGTGACCCTGTCGGGGTACTGAGACCTGTCACACCTTGCACAAACATCTTTTGGGTAATATTGTTTTATGTTACATGTTGCTGTTAGACATCTGGGTGTTTTTTGCAGCAAGGTTATTTTTCACATTGTTTGCACTACCGTTTAGATATATCTTATTGCACATATTCATGAATTTTTGCTCATAATAAAAGTGTTATAGATGTTCTTATCCGTAAATTATTGCTTGTGGTTAATATAAACTATATTTGGTAATTATAAATTATCAGTATATATATTAAACGGGTCAACTCAATCTTCTATACCCTGGACCTACAACCCACCTTATGAATTCCCAACATGTCTCATACCTTCCTATTACATACAACATGTTTAACAGAAGGGATTTTCCTTGATATCCAGTTATGACTGAAGGACAAGAAAAGTTTTAGGTTCAAACTATAGAGGACTCCCCATTTTTTAGGTGGAAAAGATTATGACCCCCTGTTTAAACAACCTGTTTGAACAAGTAACCCCGACCGTCAATGACTCTCACATGGTCAAACTTCAACTGTCACTGTTTCCCCTGATTGGGCAAGTAACCTCAACACCGTTACTGTCAATTGGCCAATTTGTTGAAAATTTTTAAAATGTATTGAAACTTATTTGAGAACAAACTCCAGCCTATTATATCAAGCACGAATAATAAACAATGTGATTGAGTTCACGAAACAGCGTTATTTACATGCAAAAACAATCTGCACTGCGAAAACTGCCATCATCCTCTGCTTTGGATCTCTCATTGCCAATGTTCTGAAGGATATTCCTGGAACTGTATTAACAAGAATTGTGCGTCATTGTGGGTAGCCATCAGAAAGGGCCCCCTCTTTGATAAATCACACGTTTCTCTGAAAAAGTCAGCTACATATTACTTACCTCTGGTCTCTTTGGATCCCTCTGAAAAACAAGCTGCACAACTGACTGCAATATCCAAACCCACCATAGTTGACGTTTATAACTTTTAATGTTTTGTCTATTTTAGTAAAGCCAGTTTTGCTTGGTGGACCCGGTCATTATGTTCAAGTTGATGAGTCTTGTTTTAGTCATAAAATATCATCATGGTCGTGTCCCGATTATTTTTGGGGGACATAATCTTCATTTGATGCAAGTGTTTTTCCAGTTAGCATTCCCAAGATAGAGGGAGAGTTCAGGAAGACTGTTTAGTAGCAATGTTCCTTTCATATATTATATTTTAATATACAGTGGCAAGAAAAAGTATGTGAACCCTTTGGGATTACGTGGAGTTTTGCATGAATTGGTCATAAAATGTGCTCTGATCTTCATCTAAGTCACAACAATTTGAAAAACACAGTCTGCTTAAAATAATACAACACAAACATTATATGTTTTCATGTTTTTATTGAACAGAACATGTAAACATTCACAGTGCAGGGTGGAAAAAGTATGTGAACCTTTGGACTTAATAACTGGTTGACCCTCCTTTGGCAGCAATAACCTCAACCAAACGTTTCCTGTAGTTGCAGATCAGACCTGCACAACGATCTGGAGTAATTTTGGACCACTTCTCTTCACAAAACTTTTTCAGTGTAGCAATATTCTTGGGATGTCTGGTGTGAATCGCTCTCTTTAAGGTCATGCCACAGCATTTCAATCGGGTTGAGGTCAGGACTCTGACTGGGCACTCCAGAAGGCATATTTTGTTTTGTTGAAGCCATTCTTTTGTTGAATTACTTGTATGCTTTGGGTCATTGTCCTGTTGCATCACCCATCCTCTGCGGAGCTTCAGTTGGCGGACAGATGGTCTTACGTTTTCCTGCAAAATGTCTTGATAAACTCTGGAATCCATTTTTCCATCAATGACAACAATCCGTCCAGGCCCTGAGGCAGCAAAGCAGCCCCAAACCATGATGCTCCCTCCGCCATGTTTTACAGTGGGAATGAGGTTTTGATGTTGGTGTGCTGTGCCTTTTTTTCCCCACACATAATGTTGTGTGTTTTTTCCAAATAACTCAATTTTGGTTTCATCTGTCCACAGAATATTTTGCCAGTAGTGCTGTGGAACATCCAGGTGCTCTTTTGCAAACTTCAAACGTGCTGCAATATTCTTTTTGGACAGCAATGGCTTCCTCCGTGGTCTCCTCCCATGTACTCCATTCTTGTTTAATGTTTTCCTTTTTGTAGATGTGTCATCAAAAATGTTAGCAAGTCTTTGGCTGACACTCTAGTATTCTTCTTTACCTCATTAAGCATTCTGCGCTGTGCTCTTGCAGTCATCTTTACAGGACGACCACGCCTAGGGAGAGTAGCAACAGTGCTGAACTTTCTCCATTTGTGGACAGTCTGTCTTACCGTGGACACATGAACATCAAGGCTTTTGGAGATACTTTTGTAACCCTTTCCAGATTCATGCAAGTCAACAATTCTTGATCGTAGGTCTTCTGAGAGCTCTTTCCTGCGAGGCATGGTTCACATCAGGCAGTGCTTCTTGAAACCAGTAAACCCAAAACTGGTGTGTGTTTTTAAAGGGCAGGACAACTTTCAGCAACACATCCAATAATATCACATGGATTGGACTCAAGGTTGGCTCACTCCTGGCTCCAATTAGCTCTTGGAAAAGTCACTAGGCTAGGGGTTCACATACTTTTCCCACCCTGCACTGTGAATGTTTACATGTTATGTTCAATAAACACATGAAAACATATACAGGGTTATTCAGAGAGCGTGAAAAGCAGGAGAATGACTGGAGAATGACTGGAGAATGACTGGAGAATGAAAAATTCTAGGTCAAAATAGCCGATATGGAAAGTGGGATGAAAGGGAGAATTTTTCTGGTTTGGCTATTTTGACCTAGAATTTTTCATTCTCCAGTCATTCTCCTGAATAACCCTGATAATGTTGTATTATTTTAAGCAGACTGTGTTTTTCAAGTTGTTGTGACTTAGATGAAGATCAGAGCACATTTTATGACCAATTCATGCAAAACTCCACGTAATCCCAAAGGGTTCACACACTTTTTCTTGCCACTGTATACCCCAGACAACTGACTCTTCTTTTACAGCAACCACAATAACCAAGTTGATTATGATCTTAATGCAGACTGTACATCTCTCAATATTCCATTTTATGATTTCTTTAATTATCACATTATTAAAATGTATCTATCACCGTCATGGAATAATGCTTTATTCTGAGTTGTTTATGGCAGGTAATTTATAATAATAATAAATTATTTAAAGCAATAGTGTGTAGTATTGCATTCATATATAGAGAAAATAACTGTTCCATTTGGGAATTGTGTTCAAGAAAAAAAAGCTGTGATGCAGATAGAAGAGCATACAATTCAACATTTTTAAAGAAGAGGGGCCTATTCCACAGCTGATATGTTAATCCTTTCCCGCTGCGGGGCATACTATGACGTCCCTGTGGCGGATGGGCCTTGAAGCCGCGGAGCCCCCCGCTAGCTTCAATGGGCCTCCTTCAACCTGCCCACCAGTCGGCTGTTGGCTGGTACGGGACGGCCTGAACTCAAGCCGTCCCCCTGCAGCCAATGATGCAATCAGCTGCATAGGCAGGCCGGAGGAGGGGCCTCTGCAGCACCTAGCAATTAAGGTGTACTAATATGCCCTGTCACCTTTACAGCCCTGTTGCCTGACGCCAGGGAGATGCTATATGTTGTGTTTGCAGCTTGAGCATAGAGCATGCCCTACTATGAAGTGATGTCTCATATACTTTGAATCAGAGGTTTTAGTTAGCACCTTGGACTGGAAGAACGAGCTGTTCCATGGTAGTATCTTCTTCTATCCTTGTCAAAGAAACACCGACTCCTAAAACCTGGTGTTAAATAATTCTGCATTTGAAAATCACTTAACACATCCCTTAAAATATCCTTTACTCGCCTCTCATTCAGATCTGCCACTTCCTTTTTCCGGGAGCAGCAGGACACAGGGATCAAATAGATCCCAATCTCCCTCCATGATTCATCCCTAGCTCCTGCATGATATTGTGAGTGCAAACTTGTGGCTGGGATGCACTGCGCTCCAAGGAGCATTATGGACTCCAGGAGCTGATACCAGTGGCAGCATGCAGCACTGCTGCAGGTATGTTTGTGTGCCTCTGCTTCCTTCTGGGCCCCCCTGCTAATAAAGCACCTACTTTGGAATAGGTGCGGATAAAGGGATTTTTTTTCATTTACCGCCTTCCTTTTTGTGCCAACTGTGGAATGGAGCTGGAGATATTTTAGTTTGCCCCCTAGGGGTGCAACTAAATACATATCCTACAAAAATAAAAATATATAAAAAGTCATGTTTGCAGACATTTAGGGCCCTATTACACTCTTAACGCTAACGGTTGTGCTCACCAGTTTTTTCTCCCTACCGCCCCCATTTTAGCGCGGGTATTGTAATAGAGCCCTTAATGGGTATCACTAAGGCCACAAGCAAGAACGAGCACTGCTAAAGTATTCACTTCAGAGTCCCTAGGACATTGTGGCAAGGCTTTTAAACTCTGCCCCCCCCAGATGTTGGTGGCCTACAGTCCCCAGTGAACTTTGATTGCAATAGATGGACAGAGAATCATGGGTTTTGTAGTTCATCAACATCTGGGGGTCCAGAGTTTGACAGCCCTGCTCTATGGAGTGTCAACATGAGATTACCAAACTCATGTGGGTCAGGTGAAAGAACTAGGGAGCTCTATGTCCTCAGATCTTCCAAGTAGCTGTGTATTTCTTTCTACCCCCCCCCCCATTTTTCAAATATTGCAAAATCACTTTAAATAATGGTTTCATGGCAAAATTGTTTCAGGACCCACCCATGAATGCGGCAAGCAACTTGGAATCTTGCTATACAGAAGCTCCCCATATGCTTGCGATAAGTATAGGATACTTAAAAGCTGAGTAAAGCCCTTAAAAAGATCAAGGGCCAAATTACAATCTAGGTGCTAACGTTAACGCTCACCTGCTTGAGCATTAACGTTAGCCGCGGTGTCTACCGCATATTACAATCCAAACGCAAACGGGTTAAGTAACCCGTTTGCGTTTGGTACCTTGTGCTTTTCAGCGCGAGGTTACTGTACTTTGCGCTCCCTATACTTAACATGGGGAACGCTAAGTGTTAATCAGCATTAAGATTACAAAGTCCCAGTGCTGATTAACGTCCGGCTCTGGTTAGCGGAAAGTTAACCAAAGCCAGGACTTGGTGTTAACGGATTCCGCTTCTGCAGAATCTGTTAACGCCAGCCAAAAAAATTATAAAAAGAATCGCATACTCACCTCCTGTCCCGCAGCGAGGACCGCGGCTTCAACCGCCTCCTCCGTCCGGCAGGAGCAGGGAAAGACTCCTCAGTCTCCCCCTGCATATCACTACACCGACCTGCTGGATCTCACCATGTGACCGCCGGTGTCTGGCTCAGTGGAGTCCTATGGACTCCATCGAGAGGATGCTCGCGGCTATGCTCAGTGCTGCTGTGAGCATCCCGGGGCGTAGCGCCCGCTACAAATGCAGGCAGCATTTTTTGCGCCTGCATTGCAATCCCCCGTTAAAACGGGGGCGGTAGGGGGAAAACTGCTGGCGCAGTTTTTTCTCTCTACCGCCCCCATTTTAACGCACGTATTGTAATGTAGCTCCAAGTGGGGTCAGGTCATCTCAAGTGGTCCAATATTTGTAATGTATTACAAGTGATGTTAATGGAAAATCTATCTTTTACCCCTTCACACCCCAAAACGAATACATATTTTTTGGTTTTAAAACCAAAATTGAACCCATGAAATACAACATACTTACCTTTTCAATGCATGATTGATGTTGTCCGCAGAGAGACACTATCAGGGTTATTCAATAATAGCTGCACTTGCCCGCGAATTGCACCGAACGGTAAATTTCACTGTATGGTGCAATTTCGTGGCTGTTAAGATATTCAGAAAGCTCTCAATTCGCCAAATATTGGCGAATTGCTGGCAAAATACGGTGCAGATCACCACAATTCAGGGACCATTGGTGCCAGTGAAATTGTCCCATAGAGAAGCAATGGTTAATCTATTCAGAGAATGCCGAACTGCACAGAAAAGTTGGTGAAATGCCCAGAATTTTTTGGTAGTTTAGTTTGTCTTTCTAAACAGGCAAATCCCATAGGATTCAATGTAAAAAAATATTTATGATTTTATAATTTTTTTATTCAACCACTTATTCTTTTTATTTGCAGCAAAAAGCTTCTGCGGAATCAGTCAGCACCAGCTTTAAATTGTTAAATTTAAATTCTAATATAATTAGCATACAGTCATGGCCGAAATTGTTGGCACCCCAGACATTTTTCCAGAAAATCAAGTATTTCTCACAGAAAAGTATTGCAGTAACACATGTTTTGCTATACACATGTTTATTCCCTTTGTGTGTATTGGAACAAAACAAAAAAAGGGAGGAAAAAAAGCAAATTGGACATAATGTCACACAAAACTCCAAAAATGGGCTGGACAAAATTCTTGGCACCCTTAACTTAACTTTTGGTTGCACACCCTTTGGAAAAAATAACTGAAATCAGTGGCTTCCTATAACCATCAATAAGCTTCTTACACCTCTCACCCGGAATTTTGGACCACTCTTCCTTTGCAAACTGCTCCAGGTCTCTCTTATTGGAAGGGCGCCTTTTCCCAACAGCAATTTTAAGATCTCTCCACAGGTGTTCAATGGGATTTAGATCTGGACTCATTGCTGGCCACTTCAGAACTCTCCATCGCTTTGTTGCCATCCATTTCTGGGTGCTTTTTAACATATGTTTGGGGTCATTGTCCTGCTGGAAGACCTAAGATCTCGGACGCAAACCCAGCTTTCTGACACTGGGCTCTACAGTGCGACCCAAAATCCTTTGGTAATCCTCAGATTTCATGATGCCTTGCACACATTCAAGGCACCCAGTGCCAGAGGCAGCAAAACAACCCCAAAACATCATTGAACCTCCACCATATTTCACTGTAGGTACTGTGTTCTTTTCTTTGTAGGCCTCATTCCGTTTTCCGGAAACAGTAAAATGATGTGCTTTACCAAAAAGCTCTATCTTGGTCTCATCTGTCCATAACACATTTTCCCAGAAGGATTTTGGCTTACTCAAGTACATTTTGGAAAACTATAGTCTTGCTTTTCTATGTCTCTGTGTCAGCAGTGGGGTCCTCCTGGGTCTTCTACCTTAGGATTTCATTTCATTTAAATGTCAACAGATAGTTTGCGCTGACACTGATTCTCCCTGAGCCTGCAGGACAGCTTGAATTTCTTTGGAACTTGTTTGGGGCTGCTTATCCACCATCCGGGCTATCCTGCGTTGCAACCTTTCATCAATTTTTCTCTTCCGTCCACGCCCAGAGAGATTAGCTACAGTGCCATGGGTTGCAAACTGTGGACAAAGGCAAATCTAGATCTCTGGAGATGGACTTGTAACCTTGAGATTGTTGATATTTTTCCACAATTTTGGTTCTCAAGTCCTCAGACAGTTCTCTTCTCCTCTTTCTGTTGTCCATGCTTAGTGTGGCACACACAGACAAACAATGCAAAGACTAAGTGAACTTCTCTCCTTTTTATCTGCTTTCAGGTGTGATTTTTATATTGCCCACACCTGTTACTTGCCCCAGGTGAGTTTACAGGAGCATCACATGCTTGAAACAATCTTATTTATCCACAATGTTGAAAGGGTGCCAAGAATTTTGTCCAGCCTATTTTTTGATTTTTGTGTGACATTATGTCCAAATTGCTTTTTTTCCTCCCTTTTTTTGTTTTGTTCCAATACACACAAAGGGAATAAACATGAGTATAGCAAAACGTGTTACTGCAATACTTTTCTGTGAGAAATACTTGATTTTCTGGAAAAATGTCTGGGGTGCCAACAATTTCGACCATAACTGTATATGGATGGCATAAACCTTTTTCAAGTTTCTTATTATATATCAATATGGAAGTAAGATGCTGCGCCACGCTGCGCTACGCCATGGCGAGAGACACCAAAATCAGTCACAAGCAATGCAACTTCAGGTCATGTCTAAATATCTTTTGTTAGACAGACTGTTTTATTAGATTTCAAAGAAGTTATAGCCAATCAGCATACAGATACATTTCCACGTCAAAGTTTAACCAACACTTATTACTACATATGATTCAGAGATTATTTTTTTTAGCTTCCAATGTCCACACACCCTTTCCTGCACAGACAGGAAATCGGCTAAATTCCACAGTCCAACATCCTATGTAAGAAAAGACAGAGTTTGACACTCAAAATGGGAGGGGGGGGAATTTCACAGCCCATTTCATCAGAACAGGCTTTTCACACTAATGCATATTGAAATATGGTACATATTTCAATCACAGGACATTAAAAAACTACCTATCATATTAAATACCTTTCAATCGTCTATTTGATCACATATACAATCGTGATCACTAAAATGGATAAAACAAACTTGACAATTAAACTAATTATACCTGGGCTACAGTGTCCTCGCCTAATACCTTTACGATATACGAAATGGGATTCCCCAAGGAGGCCCTTTATGAGCGTAAAATATACTTATCTATCTAGATTCACTCTACCAGCGAACCACACTTGGAGCCTGGGCCAAAATACCTAATCTAGACATTAAATAACTATTTATTCCCATTTCCCAAAATATAATTCACCGAACAAGAAAAATATAATAACTTGAATGTAAAAGTTAATTTATCTAATAATCAACATGAGTCAGATCTATATCTGTGTGTTTTCCTATGTTCAGCTTCACTCCACAAAATGCATACACACCTGCATTCACACACACACTCAAGAAATACATTCTCATTTCCACAAATCCAATCCTTTCTCACACTTAGGCTGCTGTCAGACGAGCGTAGTGTTCACGTCCGTGATTGCGCCTAAAAGTACGTCCGTGATAGCATGACAGGAAGCCCATTGGAGCCTGACACATGAAGTACGTCCGCACTGAACTGCGGACGCACAACGGCCGCGGCCCACAGACGCAAGGCAGGCAAGAACGTACAACCGCTAGAACGGCCGCACAAAGTGCGCTGCGTCCGCAATGTCTGCATAGCTTTGTGTGTGAGTGATGGAACGTGGTCAGACGGAATTCATTTATACGTCCAGCATTTTTCACGGACAAAATGGTTTTGCTTTTTAATTTATTTTCCCTCCTACAACCGTCAAAATATATACGTCAGTGAATAAACGGACTGTGTGGCCACTACTGCGTCTTCCGTACTGACGTACGTCTGTGTGCACGGACGTACAGTCCGTAGAAATCACGCTCGTCTGACCCTAGCCTAATCTAGGGAATTAAATAAAAAAAAATATTCCATAATCTAATACCGTAGTCCAAAGTGTGAGATCAAGGTTTGGTCTTTTTCAACATCCCAGCTTGATACGCATAATCATTGAATGTCATCAGAGCTCCCACCATAGGGACTCCTGAACAAGCTGTCTCTTTGCACTGGTTGCTTATTAGCTGTGACCTTTGACCTTGACACAAAATGTCCATGATTCATTCCATATGCAGTCATTGTGACTGTCAGATTTCTTGATGATGTGATACGGTTTTAGCAACAATAAAGAAATAAAAAAAGAAAAGAAAATATGGTATACCCCGCTAATCATATACATCCATTCATTCATTGTCACTCTCAAGTGCACAAAAACAATAAAATGTTAATTTACACAAGAAGAGACACAGATAATAAATTTTAAAATGTCCCTGCAAAGCCTATGGGCCTCACGCAACAAAAAAAGAAAAATCATACTACATCCAACTCAATGCATTTAGAGAAAAGTATATATACACAACTTTGGCTCAAAAAGGAAATAGTCGAAGTGCATATTCCACACATTTAAATATCAAAAACATATTTAATTACTATCCTATTCAGTCTTGTTCGGTGTTTTGAAACAAACCTGGTGTTTATAAAACACACCAATCCTCAAATAAAACCCAAAAAATAAAGACAACTTTAATTTTACCGAATTAAAACTTTCCATTTACCACTATATATGTCATGAAACGTATTTATGCAAATGCATTAAATTATATGTTCCTAAATACATTAACTCTAATTTTAATTGGATGTGATCTTCAATAATCCTAAATGTCAGGGAATTTGAACAATATTGATTGTAACCAAACAACAAAAATAATAAAATATAAAATAATAAAAGACACAAAATAATTATCACTTAGACAACACAGTGATAATCCATCAGCATATAAAAAATACATTATCTTCTTCTTTCTTTGTCTTCTGTCTTATTGGTTTAAAATAACTGTTTTGTAAAACTGACATATCTTAAATTTTATTTCCAAATCAATGATCTTCTTTAATTGCATGAATTATCGATGAGTTGTTGATAAATTAGAATGTTTTATTGCCTGGTGTCTGATAATTCCTTATTATCCGGTTGATGTAACATTGTAATGTGAAATGATAATGTGTTTGAGTAAATTTCCTTCAATTCCAACAGCTTTATCAATATTGGTATTCAATAATCTTCCATCTAGCTTAATCAAAGTTGGCATGCATAGGTAATTTTCACTTAAAGTAAAAAACTTGGGAAAAAAATTTATTATTAACCTGTCAAAAACTTAAAAATTTATATGGTTAAAATACTTTAAAATGGAGAAAAAATGCAACACATGTTTGGACACAAAGAAAAAGGAGTGGTCATGAGAGAGACAAAATGGAGGGGGCTAGGAGAAAAATGTAAAGATCTTTTTTTTTCACTTTTGAAACGGTCACCATCTTTTTTCTAAAATGCTCTTCAATTCAAATAAAAAAGCACATAACAAAAAATATCATAAACTGGGAAAGAAAGTATAGAAGGGCCTGTTTAAAAATTCACATGTTAACTAGCACAAAGTTCTCAGAGGAAACTCAGCGAAAAAGATTCTTAATAAACATCCAAAACTACAATATTTATTAAGGATATTGGTTAAAAACAAACATTCAAGCGTGAGGTGTTTGTGCAGCTATTTTACAACCTGTTTTATTCCCTCCCCAAGAAAATTCAATGTGGGCACACTCATACGTTGTTGCACTTCACACCAAAAGACAAAAACATCAGACAGCAAAAAATAAAACTAGACATTTGGCTACCAATGCAGAAAAAAGAAAACAAACAATACTCAGGATACTAAACTACAACCTTCCATCTCCCTTAGTCAACAAAAAAATCACCTAATATGCCTAATTTCCTTTGTACAGCGATACAAAACCTGTAGGCGCTTTCTATTAAACTTTCACTCAAATCCTTCAATATTACTTTATCCTCTTAGATTGTAAGCTCTTACACAGGACCTCTTTATCTATATATATATATTCCAGTACACAGGTTACAAAACCTGTAAATGACCGGCGAGAGACACCAAAATCAGTCACAAGCAATGCAACTTCAGGTCATGTCTAAATATCTTTTGTTAGACAGACTGTTTTATTAGATTTCAAAGAACTTATAGCCAATCAGCATACAGATACATTTCCACGTCAAAGTTTAACCAACACTTATTACTACATATGATTCAGAGATGATTTTTTTTTAGCTTCCAATGTCCACACACCCTTTCCTGCACAGACAGGAAATCGGCTAAATTCCACAGTCCAACATCCTATGTAAGAAAAGACAGAGTTTGACACTCAAAATGGGAGGGGGGGGAATTTCACAGCCCATTTCATCAGAACAGGCTTTTCACACTAATGCATATTGAAATATTTCAATCACAGGACATTAAAAAACTACCTATCATATTCAAATACCTTTCAGAAATCCCACCAAAAATTAGAAACTCACATCTCATCCCGCAGCGAGAATGGCGGCCATATCTGGCCTCTTCTGGCTGCGGGGAGCAGAGTGAGATTGGGGACAAATAGTCCCCAGTCTCCCTCCATGATCACTCCGCCAACCTATAGGATCTCATGAGAGATGAGATCTTGCAGATCATGTGACCTGGCATTACAAGACTCCAAGAGGGGATACTCCGGGCTACACATTAGCTCTGCCTCGAGTATCCCAGTGGTTAGCGCTGCATTATGGGACAGGCTTCTGAATTAGCACCTGTCCCGTAATATTGAGCTAAAACAGGAAACATAAGGGGAAACTTGCAGGTGTAGGTTTTCCACCTTAGTGTACCCGTTTTAGCTTTAGGAATGTAACTCTGCCCTCTGTTGGTAAATCTGGAAACAGTATTGCTAATAATCTTATACCTATTAGTGATGGGCCGAACACCCCCTTGTTCGGTTCGCATTCGAACTCGAACACTCGAAAAAGTTCGACCGCAAACTCGAACACAGTGTGAACACCATGCAAGTCAATCGGACCCGAACGTTCGAAAATTAAGGTCCCCTCCAAGAGGGCATATATGCAAGATATTGCCATAAAAGGTGTATGGGGGTCCGGGTACTGCCCTGAGGGACAGGAAACTATGGAGAAAAAAAGAAGAAGTTTTTAACCCTTTCACTGCTGAGTGTTGAGCCATTTCACCGCTGTGCGCTGAGCTAATTTTTACCGCTTTTGCTAAACATGATTTGAAGCCATGGTAAATGTTTTATCACCAACGAGTGGGAAATGTTTGACCAACAATGAGTGGGAAATGTTTGACCAACAATGAGTTGGAAACGTTTGACCAACAATGAGTTGAAACTGTTTTACCAACAATGAGTGGTAAATGTTTGACCAACAATGAGTAGGAAATGTTTGACCAACACACAGGATGGGTATACCTGAAATAGGCCAGACAGTATACAAGAATGCATTCTAACACAGGCCCAAATCGATCAGTGTTAGAGTGGTCAGGGATTGGCAAAACGGTACACAAGGGGTATCTATCATATAAGCCAAAAATTGATCAGAATTAGAGTGGTCAAGGAATAGCCAAGGACTGGTACACGGGGGTGGTTCTCATACAAGCCAGGTAACAATGGAGACTGAAAAATCAACAAAGTAATGAATCGCCAGGAGACACTCAGCACTGAGGGAAGCAAACTCCACTACAGGGCGATGAGCCGGATCGCGCTGTCCGTATTTAAACCCAGTGGGTGCGCATCATCATGCCGCGCCCCACCACCTGACCAGCCTGCGAGCTCCAGAAGCCGGCACAACTCCTGGCACCCGGCTTGTTGAGGGCGCTGCCGGGTGCCGGGCCCCCTCTGAGCCCCAGACTTGACAGATACGCTCAGGCACACCACACATTACTGTGAGTTTTATTGCTGTGGAACTGTGTTATGTCCTTATTTTGTTTTGGAAGGGGACGAAAAGCTGTTACGGGTTGAGTAAGTTTACGGGGGCCCCATCGTAAGGTTCAGTAAGAAGCCCCAACTTTTCAGATGGCTGCCCTGTATGCACCCGGTACACGGGTCAGTGCACCCAAATATTGGACCTTTGGTGCCAGCTAGTGCTTTCACACCGTAACCCCTCTGAGGTATTGTGGAAGAGTGCAGGGTTGGACCCTGCGGTCAAATATTGAAATGATATACACCTGTCACATTGAAGTGCAGAAAAATGTTGTCTTAGTCGGTGGTGCACGACACCGAGAATCTAACACAGTTATTCGAAGAGAACCGAATTGTGGCCGAAAGGTAACCGAACAGTGAAATTCAGCGTACGGTTACCTTTCCTGGCCATTCGGCTATTCAAAGAGCAGGCATTTCGCCGAATGTTGGCGAATTTCCTGCACATACGGTGCCTGGTCGGTGCCTGTTCGAGGGCAGTGAAATCCCCATAGAGAAGCAATACTTCGTCTATTCAGAGAACAAAAACCAGCAGTGAAAAGTTGCCGAAATGCCCTGCTGTTCGGTGGTTTCATTCGGCAGGTTTATTCAGGAGAATCCCATAGGTTTCAATGTTAAAAATATTCCCATTTTAATTCAATATCTAATAAACCGGTTATTATTATATTCTGCAGTGAAGAGTCTCTTTATTTTTATATTTTTTAGGATCTTTTAAGCATTTTTTTAAAAAAAATTCTCGAACTTTCCGCGAACGTCCCGAAAAGTTCGAAGTTCGCGAACCTTCGAACAGCCGTTGTTCGAATCGAACTTCGAACCGATTCAAACCGGCAGCCCATCCCTAATACCTATTGCAAATATCCCATATGCATGATAACCAAATATTTTATTTATCTACTATTGTCACATTTATGTGTTAGCCACTAAGACTACAAGTAATAGCACAGATTCCATTTGAAAACATCATCTCGTGTCCAGAACTTTTCATCCCAAAAATGTCATCTAGTGTCTAGAACTTTTCTTTTAAAATATTTCTCCAAAGGCTGAACAAATAAAGTGCAAATGTACATTATTTTATTTTTATTAAGCTCATAATTAACCTCATAGTAAGACAATAACTTCCTAAATTGCTGCTAAAATTGCACATCCAATGATTTAAATAACTCCTATGCTTTGAAAACTTTAATTGAATCTTATTTTTTACTTTTTATTGTGCTTGCTGTGAAGCATTTAAGTATTATCCAGCTAAGCAAGCCATCTTAAAGTGAGCCTGTCCTGGCCATGTTTCCCTCTAGGACATTGATGTCAAACCTTGGCACCCCAGATGGTTCGTAACTACACGTCCCATGATTTTAGTCACACATAAGGCTGTCTGAGCATCAAGGGACATGTAGATCAGAAACAACTGGGGTGCCAAAGTTTACCATCACTCCTTTTAAACTATGATTGCAGATTCACTCAAAAATCTAAAAATTTTCAAGTATATATTTATATATACAGTTCAATCCCCCACCTTCCAGCTATTAATTTTTCCATACCACATGACCATTCATATATCCATTTATAAGCAACATTTTAACTACAGATTGTTTCAATGTCTCAATCTGTTGCTCACCACATTTATTGCTTCTTCAACTGTGCATAAGCATGCTGCGTTATTTTACTAAGCAAACATATGCTGCAATTTAAATTCTAATTTTTTTTCAAAATGACATATGTTTATTTTTTAGCACTATTTCTATTAATAATTAAAGTTTCCTGAACATTTAGTAGTTTGCCATATATTTATTCAGCAAATGGTTGATGTGTTATGATCTTGGAATAAAAGACTTTAAAAAAACATCCCTTTTTAAAACAAGGTTATTTTTATCTATATTTTTTAAATATATTTTTTAAAAAAGGTTATTCTTATCTATATTTTTTAAATATATTTTTAAAACAAGGCTATTTTTATCTATATTTTTTAAATATATTTTTAAACAAGGCTATTTTATGTATATTTTTCCGAAATCCTCCGTGTCACTCCAGTGAAGGTAGGCAGTTAATAATGAAGGCTCGTATGATCAGCCATTAATACCAAACGCAAATTATGAAACCTCTCATCTGAGATATGAATATTTCATTGTAGACATTTTCTTCCATTTCCTTTCTTTCAAAGATGCAGTACTTATTGTCTTCAACTTTTTTTACAGACGAATATAACCCCTAACTTATCTGCTCTTGGTTCCTTGCTGCATTTGTCTATGACAAAGCAGACTAATTTGATAATATTTCTATTGCACTGGGTCCCCAGGCTCAGACTAACACACATTGCGTAACCTCTACCATATGGCTATGTAGCATGTCACATTAAACTAACTATTATAAATGTCTAAACGCAGAAGGGGCTAAGGTTACAATTCCATATCCAGGATTAATGTCCATTGGAGAACGTAACCAGAATAGATGATTTTTGTGTACTCGTCCCCACCGCAATATCATTTTCCATTTATAACCGTCATCTCAAAAGTTCTTTGTGTATTTTTGTCTTGTACGAAAGGATTGATATTGTTGAGAATGGACGGAGATTTTCATTGGGGTGAAGGAGCTAGTAACTGTATAAATTAATAAGTTGTTTTTTTTATTCCAGGGCACTTTTTCCAGTCAGAATTAAAAGTTAAAAGCAGGAGTAAAGTGAGGAAAACGTCCTTTTAGTATCCAACATCTCCAAACACACTTGGAGTTCGATTACGTGATCCAACTGTTGAAATCGGCATCTTCTTTGGGCAAATCTGTGATATTCCATAGAAATAAAACTGTGATGTTAATTTTACACTGAAGATCACTTGCCAATGTTTGATACTTATGTTACATATCATTTTTAATATACTTGTAGAATATTTTGTAATATGCAATGTCCTATCTGAAATGACTGTCAATTACATATGGATCTGAGTAAATCCACAACATCAATGATCCTACAGAGGTGCAGTGTTTCATGACAAATCCAAAGACAGTACTGTATCTCTCTTTCTGTGGCAGCCATGGTGTTCCCAATCGTTCGTATTTTGCCCCTGTTCATTATATAGTTATTGTATTCAAAAGGATTAGAGACGCTAAATGACATATAAACCTTTATTTATAACTCTTTTATTGTATTGACCAAAAAGGGAGACATTAATCTGATCTTTTCAACAAAATTAGGTACCTGACCCTTTAAAGTGTATTATGTCTACAATAAATGAATAGATACTTGAGTATAGCGCGACCCAAATATAACACGATGGATAGAGATTTATTATGGAAATGAGAGAATACTCAAGACTCGAATATAATGCGATGAGCAAAATTATAAAAGTATACTATACTGGGAAACCATTAAAATCCTTCCAGGTTTTCTTAACACCATTAGGCTATCCCTCAGGCCAGGATACGCTGCTCTAGAATGATTGTAGTTGTTACTAAGTATGAAGCCGCCGGCCACCCGTCTTCTTACTTCCGGTAAGATGGCCGGCAGAGCAAGATGACCCCGTGAATCATTCACCAATAGCTAGCACGCCGGGGGTGTCATCTTCTGACCTCCAACTCTAGCAGGCAGACTCAACCACCACTAGTCACGGTGACTTGGGATCCATGAGCAAGTCAAGATTTTTTTTAATTTTTTTTTACACGCGATGCAAATGTCTCGAATATAACGCGACCCCTCCAATTTTGAGGTAAATTTTTGGCACCAAAATCTAGCGGTCTCCTCGAGTATATACAGTACCCAAGAATTTCTGGGACTGGAGCTGAATTGATGGGACTCTGCCTTTAAACAATCAGCACATCTTTGCCCCATCACTTCAAGACCCCCTTTGTGATGATGTCCCATCCCTTTCCCCCATATTATACATCCCTCCCATCAGAGGCATAACTAGAAACCTCAGGGCCCCGGTGCAAGAATCCATGAAGAGCCCCCCCCTCGTCGACTGTGGGGAGGGGCCGAGGTGGGCCATTGAAGTTAGCGGGGCGTACCAGACGCCCCATGCCTTCAAGACTCACCCTCCGTGCAGGCCCCAGATATTAGACAGCCAGTTTCAGACCCCCAGTAATTAGCCAGTATCAGACCCCCAGTAATTAGCCAGTATCAGAGACCCCCGTAATTAGCCAGTATCAGACCCCAGTAATTAGACAGTATCAGACCCCCAGTAATTAGCCAGTATCAGACCCCCGGTAATTAGCCAGTATCAAAACCCCAGTAATTAGCCAGTATCAGACCCCAGTAATTAGCCAGTATCAGAGACCCCAGTAATTAGCCAGTATCAGACCCCCAGTAATTAGCCAGTATCAGAACCCCCAGTAATTAGCCAGTATCAGAGACCCCGTAATTTGCCAGTATCAGAGAGACCCCGTAATTAGCCAGTATCAGGCCCCAGTAATTAGCCAGTATCAGAGACCCACAGTAATTAGCCATTATCAGAGACCCCCCAGTAATTAGCCAGTATCAGACCCCAGTAATTACCCAGTACCAGACCCCAGTGATTACCCAGTATCAGAACCCCAGTATTTAGCCAGTATCAGAAACCCAGTAATTAGCCAGTATCAGACCCAAGTAATTACCCAGTATCAGACCCCCAGTATTTAGCTAGTATCAGAACCCCAGTAATTAGCCAGTATTAGACCCCAGTAATTAGCTAGTATCAGAGACCCCCAGTAATTAGCCAGTATCAGAGACCCCTGGGAAATAGCCAGTATCAAAGACCCCCAATAATTAGCCATGATCAGATCCCCAGTAATTAACCAGCCACGGACCCCCTCCACTGGGCCCCATAACAGATTAATGCTTCTACCCCCCTGATGGAGGCCCTACAAACACACACACACACATTACCCACACACACACACCACCCTCTGCTCACTCACACACACACAAACACCCCACGCCAGCTTGTTACATACTTATCATAAGTAATTATGGTCTCGACTCTCTCCAATTCCCCTCCCTGCACCTGCTGGACACTTCCAGCACAGCAGGGAGGCTCTGCTTTGCTTGGCTGTGGAGGGTGAAGGGGCGGGGCCAGCACGTCCCCATGTGAGCAGCTGTCCTCTTCTTCCTCCTCCTCACCTCCCTTCCCCCCGGCAGGGCCTTTACTTCTGGTGCAGCGTGTGTGCATTTGGTCCCACACGCTGTCGATCAAACGGGAGACCAGGTGCGTGACCCCTGCCTGGACTGTGGGGCAAGCAGGGCCAGTCTGGGCCCCCCACCCATCCAGTTGTGGGCCCCCAGACTCAGGGGCCCGGGTGCAGTGGCACCTGCTGCACCCCTGGTAGTAGTTACGCCCCTGCCTCCCATCCCTTTCACCACCCACTGTGTCCAGGCACTATTCCTATCTCATCCCATTGAGCATTTACTGTGTCTCTTAGCAGCTCCAGGCCTACAGAATGGCCCTGGAACTGCAGCTCAAATAGCTGCTATGATAATCGGACCCAGGGGGCATTACATCAGCTATCATCAACATGCCCTAAGACCAGTGATGGTCCCTCAGAAGTTTCAGAATTAGATGTCCTAAAAAGTGTTAGACAACCTACAACATCACAACGGATAGTCGTTTTTTACGGGGAGAGGTGGGAAAATGGCACACACATAGATATATTCAGACAGAAACACAGGCACACATACAGATACACAAACACGCCATCCAGTGTGGGGATCTTAATAGTGTATGTGCATGTACTACTTACATGACATACGTATGTTTACTTTAATACGTTAATGAGTGTTCTTACATAGATATATTTTAATTTGGTGTATAATTTCTTTTTTTCCTCTTTTTTGTTTGCATACGTGATTACTTAATGCTAGAGATAGTATCATCCTTGCTTATATATACAACACATGGCCTCTTATCCCCATTGTGCTTCTGCTTCATCCTTCTCCTTTCCAAAACAGTTACATTTTCTCTGGTCCTATTTTGAGTTTTAAGTCTGGAGCTATATATTTGTTTCTAATCTAGCCTTACTTATACAAAGCACAAGTTCCATGCAGATACGTACAGTCACCCCTCTAAGTCAATATGCCATGTGCATCTCTCAGCCTTCTCAAACTTGTCAGCCTCAAGTCTTTATATCAGCCATACTTCCTATTGCGTTATTCCTCTGTTGTGTTGGTCTGGTTCTTTTCTGTCAGCCATCCCAAATGTGCCTGAAAATCATTCACCTAAGCATCTTACTGCAGCTGTCAAACTTTTTCTGTGTCTGTACCGCTTGTACTTTTAGGTATTCTCCTTTGTCTGCCAGCCATTGCCATATCTGTCACCTTTCAGTCGCACCTCTACATCTGTCATCTGCCGATTTTTATTATTCTGTTATACATCCTCCTATTCCTGGTATACATAGTATATACATTAGTAAGTCTTAATGGAGGTGTAAATCCACTCCATTTACAAAAGAAGAACTTATGTACGATGAATATCTATCAGTCTCCTTAAATAATACACAGTATATAGATTTCCCTACTTGATCTATATAAAACGTCTATGTCTGCTACAAAATATCAGTTTCCATCAGCAAGGCATATAGAACTCAATACTGATATTTCAGTGCAATTCTTCTGATAGGAGTAATTTACCTCAGCACTGACACCTAATAATGATGATCATGCACCATTGTCTGCCTAATGTTCTGAGGCAGATCCCCTTTGTCCAGTGATTATCAACTCTTTAATGGCAACGTTAAAATATCCTTATATCAACAGGCCACAGCAGTCCTCATCTAGAAATAGACTAATGAGGGGAAGCTCGATTAATTGGTTGTCTAGTGAGAAGATTGGCTTGATGCCATGCACGACGCCTGCATAGGAAAGATATGTCTTCTCATGTTGTTGAATATTTTACTGCATATTGTGTAAGAAATTGTACATGAGGATCCACGTTAAAGAGTCAGAATAAAACATAAAATGTCAACCATTGTGAAAAGGCTAGACAAAAAAACAATGATATTATCCTTTTTGTGTAGCTCTTGCTGTTCTTACCAAGGTGGAATGATTAATGCAGATGATGTACAATGCACTGAAGAAAAACAAAGGAGTCTGAAACATTATATTTAATGGAGGTGTTGTCGACTTCCTTCTGCCAAGATACTGTCATAGATAAAACAGGACATTACCATCACTTAAGTGAGGGCCTCAGTGTAACCACCATCAATCACTTCAAAGAAACCAAGTGCTTAGATAAGTTGGCCAAAACTGAATTGACTGAGCTACCAATAGTTATATTAAGGCTATGGACAGATGCTGGAAACATCTGTTTTAGTGTGATGCTGCTATATAACATTGACAAGAACCCTGCCTGTGCAATACTAATTGCATTATTCACCTCATGCAGGAGGAAGGATTTCATTGTCAGGTTACAGATATAATGCAATATTAATCAAAACTTAAAACATTAAAAAAAGTATGTGGAATCATGAATTAAACTGCTCGCATTGTGTCATCCTAACAACGAATTGTGGTGTTTTTAGAATAGAAAGTGCATAACAAATATGAAAAATCAAAAAGAAAACTATCCTGATTAGAGAAATGCCATTTAATCATTAGTTCCGCTTAGTTGTGTCATTTTTCTTTCATCTATGAATATTAATTACACAGGTCTGCGATGAAAAAACTTTGTGCAAGCTGTTAGCTGGTTTTAGCGTATTCCTGGCTATTGCATTCTCACGATAAATATGTCCTATCACCCACAGTTTTTTCATAATTTTGTGGTTTTGTTATCAAGTACTGCTTTCTGTTACCGATTGTGTTTTGCACAATTTTGATGTTTTGTAATTTTAGATTTATTTGTGTGTTTCATATCAGTGAACTTAATTATTTTCAATGTCTATTAAGCATTCACCTGTTTCTTTCTCTTTTCAGTTTATGAAAGGCAAAGCGTATGTTGTGCTGTAAGTATGTTGTGCTATGCATATTTTAGTCAGCTGTGAAAAATGGCGAGCTGTGGATGTGTCAGCAGGCCAGATAACCAACTTATATATTTTTTGTACATGAATATATTCAGAGTTGATCACAAAATAGGTTTCATGTAGAAATTTTCCATAATTAAATATAATACAGTCTCATAATCAAACATTAAAGCATCAAGCCATTTGTGAAAAAAACTGTACGTGATGGAGCAAATCTGAGGTAATTTTTCTTCCAGCTTTCCAAATTCACATGGAAATCACTATCAGGTGTGAAAAATGTTTCTATGACTTTCAAATTCACAGGCCAGTTTTATTCATAACAATTATATACACTCACCAGCAACTTTATTAGGAACACCTTGCTAGTACCAGTTTAGACCCAGTTTTGCCTTCAGAACTGCCTTCATTTTTTGTGGTATAAATTCAACAAGGTGTTAGAAACATTCCTCAGAGATTTTGGTCCATATTGACATGATAGCATCACACAGTTGCTGCAGATTTGTTGGGTGCACATCCATGATGCTGATCTCCCGTTCCACCACATCCCAAAGGTGCTCTATTGGATTGAGAACTGGCTACTGTGCACGCCATTGGAGTAATGTGAACTCATTGTCATGTTCAAGAAACCAGTTTGAGATGATTTGAGCTTTGTGACTTGGTGCATTATCCTGCTGGAAGTAGCCGTCAGAAGATGGGCACATTGTGGTCATAATGAGATGGACATGGTAAGCAATAATACTCACGTAGGCCTGTGACGTTTAAACTAGGGATGCACCAATAACATTTTTTTAAGACCTGGTATAAGTACCGATACTTTTTCAGGTACTCACCGATACCGAGTACCGATACTTTTATATAAAGTCAGGTTAGTAGGGTTAGAAGCATAAATTCACTGCACTTTTGTCAAAGGAAGAGGCAGAATCTGTTGTCTAAAAATGAACCGGAAGTGAAGCAGAATGTCAGCTTAAGGGTTTCAAGCTAACCCTAAATGTAACCCTAACCCTAAAAGAAGCACAAATGGTAACCTAACACTAATCTCTAACCCTAATTCTTTAATTTAACCCTAATTTCTAACTCTATTCATAACGTTTATCTTAATTTCTAACCTTCTCCCTAACCATAATTTCTAACCCTAATACTAAGTGTAATTTTTAACCATAACCCTAATTTCTAACAGTAACCCTAATCGTTATTTTTATTTATAAGACTAAAGCTGGAGTACCAAATTGAGCCATGGCCAAATTGAGTCCAGATTGGAAAAAATTCAGTTTAGCTGCATCCTTCAAAATAATGTGTCTTTGCCATAGGATACTAGAAAAGAGGAACAGAGGCACAAAGGGGATAAGAAAGTATGGGACCAAACTCCACCAAAATCTTCTGCCTCATGCCTAAGAAGCTCTTAAGACTCTAGATATATAAAAACTATGAATTTTCACTGAGGCTCATCTACAGAAGCAGAGAGGACCAGACTTCTCACATCATGTAGAGCTGGTTGCCTGGCATATGTTGGCTGTTGTGTAGGGGGTGAGGTAGGTAGACATGCTATGAAAGTGTCACTGCTTACGGGCTTAAGGCTCAATTTCATGCTGCTCTGTTCTGAGAACTTGCCATCCCCTTTTTGCTATGACCTGTGTAGTGTTCTGGATAATATGAGACGTCTTGGGTTTTCATTAATAGGTTTATTAACAACTAAGCATATGGGTTCTCTATAACTGCAACTGGCTGTGTCTCTAGTCAGCCTCAACTGGAAGACCAACTGTCAACAGCCAACCGCCAAAAGAAACACCCACTCCCCCATTGGCAGCCAGCACAACTACACCACAACCTGAGTTCCAGATCCTATAATCACTCCTGCAGGCCATCACAGGTACTCCCACTAACAAGGCCTGTGAACCCCTACATAAGGTCGGAGCTCCCAAGATGCTGTACTTAAGCATTACCAGCACTTGGCGTGTGTGTGCTCTCTAGAAGCCTGTTCCCTCAAGCCTCCTGCTGTGCCCTCCAAGCCTCTTGCTGTATCCTCTTTGTTCCAGAACATCTATCCGTGTCCTGGCAGCCATCCACCCATGATTCTGCTCAGAATCCATTACCAGCCCTTGTGTTCCTGCCTGCATCTAGGCAGCCCTTTTCCTGTACTGTCTGCTGCCTCTAACCTCTTGTAAGTTCTCAGTGTGTTGCTCTCTGAGTCATGTTCCTCTGTGTCCTGTCTCCAGTTTACTCTGCCTCTGTCTCTCCTCCCTGCCTTGTCCAACACGCAGCCCTTTTCCTGTCTTGTACCTCACCTTCTTCCCAGATACCTGTCCAGCAATTCGTTTGTCATAATAAATTCCCACTTGGACCCTACTCAAGTGTCTCGTGCCTGTTGTGTCACTGCACCCTGGGCTCATACCCTCATCTCCCCATACAACATACTTGACAGTAAGTGGGTAATATAAAAATGTGAGTGGCTGGCTACCTTTCCTGTATGGAAGGATAGTGGTTGGCTGCAGCAGCCCAGGCAACGTGCAAGCCAAGATCTCACAGCGTTCTCCTGTCTAAGCTGCCAGAGTCTCATGCCACCTAGAGCAGAAGACAGAAAGTGGTCATTATTGAAATTACACCTGGTTTTTTTTCTTACAGATCAAAATTCCAATTGCAAAATGTCAAAAAATTATTCGTAGATCATGTTGATACTAAATGTTGACATGCAAAGAAAAATATCAAAAAAGGTAGCAGAATCTGTTGCCCTAAAATGACGCCTTTGCAGGCACATCTCTGCATGTTTAACACTGTGAATCTCCCTGTCTTTGGGTGCCCTGTGTGTGTGTGTTTCCCTGTGTCTATGTGTATGACACTGTGTGACATGTATAATCTATAGTGATAAAATGTTTTATGAAATGAAGTGCCAAAATATATACATTCAATGTCCGATATCAATGTAGTGTACGGTGTATGATTTTGACTTTGAATATAACCAGGCTAAATCATGTGTAAAGAAAGTCCACAAACCTCCGTAAAGGTGGTGGGAAATCAGAGAGCTCCCCAAACAAATTGGGATTAAACCCTACTAAATAGTAACATTAAAGAACAAAAGAGTGAATAAAGAGTGAAAAAACACTCCCAAACCCTTAAGTCGTCATGGAGATTAAAATCTTATATTTATTAATGAACATTGTCAAACAGAACAACAAAATACATAGAAAACACAACATTTCCAATAATTAAACTAGTATGAATGGAATAATTGTTTAATGTAGGCTCAGCATATTAGTGCTGCTAGAGGTTAAACACTGTGAGTCAAATAAGTCTGAAAAAATAAACATATATAGTTTTATACATAGATGTATATATTAATGATTAAGACCACAGGATGGACTGTCGGGTATATTATAATGGAAAACTAAAATGGATGCCTTTAGCCATCTTGTTTTTTTTTTTTTGTTTTTTTTTTTGCCAAACTTCATTTATATCAGAAATGTGAAATACAGAATACTCTGAAAACCAGCAGTATTGGGAGTCTTCCAGACAGACTTTGTACATGTATCCTTGCCATTTCTTTTTTTTTTTTTTATTTCACAATTTTTTATTTTGCAATAAACGAAGGGTCACAGACTGACCAGCCAGGTGGCCTCACAGGGCCAGATAAGACATTCTCAGAGAAATCAAATAAAACATAAAAAGGGGATCTCAAAAGAAACGGCAGAATATCAAAAATTGGGGGAGGGGATACAATAACAGGGGGGGATGTATAAACTCGTCAGGAGGGTCGATCCAGCAAGAGCAAAACAGAGCGATGGAGTTCGCTGGGGGGGCACCAGGAAAACAAAAAGAAAAAGAAAAAAAAAAAAAAGGAGAGGGGGAAAGGGTAGTGAGGGACTGCCAAATATATTGTGGTATTCCTGGCTCACCCCGGCAACCTTGAAGGAACTGAGGGCCATGGAAGAGGCCACTTGGCCGGGAGACCTGGGGCCAAAAGGGTGGACAGAGCCTAGGTAGTCACCCTAGTGGCTCGCCCAGGCTGCTTCCCAATGTCCTACACAAAAAAAAAATAAATAAGAAGAGGGGGCTTAAGTCCCAGTGCTCCAAACGAACACCAGACAAACACCACTATACCCAAAAATTCAGCAGGCATGACCATAAAATCAGTCAGGAGAACATAAAAAGGGGGGGAACAAAAAGTAAGAGGATAGGAACAGATAGCAGACATGAATAAGGGTGGGTTAATTCACAGACATCAGTGAGGGGGTGTCATCAGGGGGGGTAGACCATCAGCATCAAATGGGGGGGTCTCGTCAAAAGAAAAGCGTTAGCCGATCCATCCGAAGTCCAGCATATAGGCCTTAGCCAGTGTCACGAAACTCGAGGGGGATCAAAGAGTCAGCCCATTTAGGCCCAGCGATCGGGAAACTAAGGCACAACATTTCCCTGCGCCTTCCACTAGCTCCGCAGGGGAAGAAAATCCCACAGTACTCCGCTCCAAGTGTAAGGGAAAAGATCCTCTGCATCACCATCTCCCCTGATGTCACGTTAGGGTGCCAGACCTCCGCAGCAGAAAGGCCCAAATCTCCAAGAGACACCGCAGTCTCGGCAATCAGTGTCTTAGCTGGCCGCCCGACTGCTGCGGCGTGCAACCTATCATCCTCCGCCAGCAGCCTGGAGTCCTGCATTGTCCCAGCGCTCCCGGGGCACCGCTCTCCATCCTCCTCTGCGGCAGAGCAGCCCGCTGCCAGGGCCACGGTCGACGTATCTTCTGGCCAGTCTGCGACAGCTCGACACGAGGCTGCCTCCAACCGGGAGCTCACCTCCACAACCACAGCTCTCACCTCCTGGAAATCCGCCTTCCACAGCATGCGGAACTCCGCTATGAGGCGCCAGACCTCCCCCCTCGTAAGCGGGCACAAGTCATCAGGACGTTCGATAACAGCTGTCACCGCAGAAGAGGAAGCAGGCTCCACTAAGGCTTCGACATCCCGCTGGTGGGGGCCCTCCACCAAGCAGGACCCTCTGCCAATCCACTCCGCCATCAGGTCACTTCTCAAGCCATCTTGTTTTAATGTGAAGTCTTTCTTTTTCAATTTTCCCTAGTTTTAGAAATGGACAGAGATTTTTTTTACATAGTTCATGGCTAGGTGAACCAGAGAGTTATGAGGGTTTCTATAAATGCCAGACATGGTGTTATAGATGATAAAATGTCTTTATTTGATATAATGCTGAGCTAAGTGCCAGACATGTCATATTTAAAGTTATTGGTTTGTTTTAACAAGTCCTTAAAAAAAAAAAAGGATATTTGCTTTTTGGGTATAGGAACAAATTTAAAATCTCTTTGCAAGCGTATAATTATATTCATGAAATATATTTTTATAATCAATATATATTTTATTATATTTACAGTAGGAAATAGATGTTCCAAATATTTGCAGAGTATTATTGGTAAACGGTATAATTACTGAAGAATAGAATTTCTGTTGATTTTAACTAGAAAGGAATTTACTTAGTAGATACTTTGAGAGGAGTGGAGATATTAATTTAATTTTGACAGGAGAGACCCAAAGTCTAGGATTGAATATAGGGTCCTTGTTAAGACAGATTGATCTTTGACCTGAGATAAGATATATTAAAATTAATTTGTGGAATTAATTTGAAGAGCAACACTGCCCTCTTGAGGCATAGTAAATATTATATTAATATAGAGAATGTAATATTTAAATGAAAGGGGTAGATTGTCAGTGACGTCAAATTGACTATAATTGGAGCTGTACTGTTCGTTGCAGGGCATTCAGACCATCCCAGGACAATGCACTTGAGATCATCCCAGGACACGATCATGCATTGATTCAGATTGTAGATCATTCCAACACAACCTATACATTCAGGTCCACACCTCTAACTCACATGCATTGATTATCTGACATTGATAATTTTCACATATTCCAAAAACAATATATTACATAAAGAATAGTCAAAGGCTGTAACTCATTGAATCCAGATTGGAGAGGTAATGTATGAAAGCTATTAAATTAAGGAATTAATGTAATTATATATATCTGGAGTATCTCTTGCAACAGATAGACTGAGATATCTCAGATTACTGTTAGATCCAGAGTCTTCAAAATATTTCTAAATCTGCAAATAGAGATATGAAGAAGAATCGGATATAAGGATTTTATCCTGAAGAAATTGTTGCAAAGTGAATTACAAAAATATATATATATATATATATTGAATTTGGAAATTACTGTGATTGAAATTAATAAACAAGGAATTATATAACTACAATATAAAAAGCAGAAGATTAGAAGTTTAATTCTCGATATTAGGGGAGGATTCACTAAATAAGTTTTATTACTTATCATTCTAGAAATATCATAAGTGATAGCTCATCTTTTGTTGATCCATGTAGCGTAGAGAGATATATACAGTTGTGTTCAAAATTATTCAACCCCCACTGAAATTGAGTGTTTTGGCCAGTTTGACATTGATTTTGATCATTCAGTCATCTTGCTTACAATTAAATCAAAGAGGCACGTGTAGGTCAGACAAATCTAACATAACATTTATAATGAAATAACCACAAATGTCTTTTCTGTGCTCACATCATTATCAGTTTTATTCAACCCCCAAGTGACATTCAATCTTAGTACTTAGTACAACATCCTTTTACAGTTATAACAGCTTTTAAACATGAAGCATAGCTTGACACAAGTGTCTTGCAGCGATCTATGGGTATCTTCGCACATTCGTCACGGGCAAAAGCCTCCAGTTCAGTCACATTCTTAGGCTTGCGCACTGCAACTGCTTTCTTTAAGTCCCACCAGTGGTTCTCAATCGGATTTAAGTCAGGTGACTGCGATGGCCACTCCAAAATGTTCCAGCCTTTAATCTGCAACCATGCTCTAGTGGACTTGGAGGTATGCTTGGGATCATTGTCCTGTTGAAAGGTCCAACGTCTCCCAAGCCTCAGGTTTGTGACGGACTGCATCACATTGTCATCCAATATCTCCTGGTACTGAAGAGAATTCATGGTACCTTGCACACGCTGAAGCTTCCCTGTACCTGCAGAAGCAAAACAGCCCCAAAGCATGATTGACCCCCCGCCATGCTTCACAGTAGGCAAGGTGTTCTTTTCTTCATAGGCCTTGTTCTTCCTCCTCCAAACATAGTGTTGATCCATGGGCCCAAACAGTTCTAATTTTGTTTCATCAGTCCACAGAACACTATCCCAAAACTTCTGTGGTTTGTCCACATGACTTTTGGCATACTGCAGTCGACTCTTCTTATTCTTTGGAGACAGCAAGGGGGTGCACCTGGGAGTTCTGGCATGGAGGCCTTCATTACGCAGTGTGCGCCGTATTGTCTGAGCTGAAACTTCAGTACCCACATCTGACAAATCTTTTCTCAGTTCCTCAGCAGTCACACGGGGACTTTTCTTCACTCTACGCTTCAGGTAGCGCACAGCAGTCGAAGTCAGCATCTTCTTTCTGCCACGACCAGGTAGCGTTTCAACAGTGCTTTGCCTTGAATTTGCTAATGATGCTTCCTATGGTCTCTCTTGGTATGTTTAACATCTTTGCAATCTTCTTATAGCCATTGCCCTTCCTGTGAAGAGTAATCACCTCTTCTCTTGTCTTCCTGGACCATTCTCTTGACTTCACCATGTTTGTAACCACACCAGTAAATGTGTAGAAGGAGCTGAGTATCACAGTCATTTTAAAGCTGCCTAATTGGTGCTTATTATGCTTTATTGCTGCTCCGCGACATCCACAAGTGTTTTCAATACCTGATTGAAAACACTTGAATGAACCTCTGTTCTTCAGAGTGGTAGTCTTTAAGGGGTTGAATAATTGTGTCAATGAAGAATTCACAAAAGAAACATTTACAATACTGTATTACAAAACCAATTGATGTCATTTTAGTTGCATATGGTTCTTTAAAAAGTCCTTGTAGGATTTCATTCTGAATACAATTACAAATGTACACTAAATTCCCTAAAACCCTTTACAGCATTGGGGGTTGAATAATTTTGAACACAACTGTATATCTCTATAAGATCTGGCTTGTTAAACATTGGTTTGCTGGGAAATACATGTTAATTGTTTTTGTTAAGCAGAAATCGGTGTGCTGATTGCGCTGGGTGTGCTGTTCCTCGGTTCCTATAAGAGCATTGAGCTCTGTGGATATAAACATATGGGTTGCTCTCTGGAGATGCTGATGTTCCTGTGATTGGCCAGAGGGGGTGTCCAGGGCCGGATTAAGTTCTCTTTGAGCCTGGAGCTGAATATTTTGGTGGGCTTTTTTAGAAATTTAGTGAAATGAAACCATATTTTAGGTATGGGGTATATCTAACTGGGCAGATACTGTGTGAGTAAATTTCCATTCAAATTTCAATCATTTATAGCATGTTCAATTATTTTTTCACATTTTATCATCCAAACCTTTGTGGTTATATATTCTATAGGGAATTATTTAAAAAAAAATTGCAATGGCCTGTTACTGCAATTTTCTGAGAATTTTTTTTTTTTAACTGAAAAAAAAATGAAATATTTCTCTTGTGTTTTGGAGGATGGTGTTTTATGACTAATATAACTATCAGGGTTATTCAAAGAGCTCCGAATTGCTGGCGAAAGGTAACTGAACGCTGAAATTCAGCGTACGGTTACCTTTCCTGGCCATTCGGCTATCCAGAGAGCAGGTAGTTTGCGAAATGTTGGCGAATTGTCTGCACATACGGTGCCTGTTCAGTGCCTGTTCGAGGGCAGTGAAATCCCCATAGCTTTGTCTATTCAGAGAACAAAAAACAGCAGTGAAAAGTTACCGAATTGCCCTGCCATTCGGTGGTTTCATTCGACAGGTTTATTCAGGCGAATCCCATAGGCTTCAATGTTAAAAATATTTCTGTTTTAATTCAATATCTAATAAACCTTTGATTATAATATTCTGCAGTAAAAAGTCTCTTTATTTTTAGATTTTTTTAGGATCTTTTAGGCATTTTTTGGGACTTTTTTGCAAACATTTTCTTTCCGTTTTTTTATTTAAATCGTTTTTTCTTTTTTCTGTAACAGCCCTTTTTATTATCATTCATTGGAACTTATATGTAAATTTCTGACATTTTCGTTCAGTAGTTTCTTTGCAAACAGCATTTCACTTTTCAAACATTCAAGTGTACTGTTTTTTTTTCTTCACTCCATTCGTCTGTGGTGTCGGGTTTTTCTGGCGGCTGCTCTGCGCTGTGATCGGCTCCTGCTCGGGTTTCTCCGGTGTGTTCGGCGGGGTTAAAACAGATGTTTTTGCGGGTTTCAGTGTGCATTCGCCTGGGTTTTGCAGTGAGAGTTCGGCAGGTTTGCGGCGGCTTTTCCCTGCACTATGACGGCCCTGTGGTGCTTGCTGAATACACCGCAGGGTCACTGAAATGGGATCGCCAAATCGCACCGAATTGAAGAGAACGAAAACTCACCGAACGTGTGGTGGCTTTTCGATTCTCTTTGAATAACCCTGTATGTATAAAACATTGACCTTGTTCCCAGGATGGAAATAAGAAGGGGAGTAATAGCAGTGGTATTGCTCATTTTATACATGACAAACGGACTATGCCATTGCTTTGGAACTAAAAATAAATAAATAAAGTTTCTTGTTTTGTTTTAGATTTTACATGGTCATGTTTTGTATCAATGCAAAGGCCAGACTCTGACCTGTCCAATGACACCTCACTTGAACTTGCAGGGTGTAAAGATTAGTGACGCAGGGTTCGAAAGTTGCCCCAGTGCTCTTCACTGCAGTGTGGCAGTTTAGGTTTTTGATGTAACAATTCATAATAACGGAATGTGCCATCACCTCCACACTTGCTGGTGACATGACAAATGAGATGGTAAGCTAGTGCAGTATCAATATTAACTTTATAATTGAAAAATGAAAAATTTTGCTGTGTTAGAAAGAATAAATAAATTAATATTTATTATTTTATTTTTACATTTACACAAAACCTGGTCATGTTTGGTATCATTGGAAAGACTGTGCTCTGGCCTTTCCACTGATACATCACATGACCCTATAGATGCTAGTAGAATATAAGTCCATCAATGCAGACTTACAGGGTTATCCAAAGAGATTCGAAAAGTCACCGCACGTTCGGTGACTTTTCGTTCTCTTCAATTCGGTTCCTTTTGCCGATTGCATTTCGGTGACCCTGCGGTGTATTCAGCAAACAGCACAGGGTCCCCGAATTGCAGGGAAAAGCTGCCGCAAACCCACCGAAAACTAACCGAATGCACGCTGAAAACAAGCAAAAACATCTGGATTAACCTTCGAAAAAGCCGAACAGGAGCCGAACAGGAGCCGAAAAGGAGCCGAATCACACAGAGCCGAAGCAGCTGTGACGTAGAGGAGGCAGTGAATAAATTAGAAAAACCATTTGTATGAATCTGGGAAAAGAAACGCTGTTTGCAAAGAAACTACTGAGCGAAAATGTCTGAAATTTTCACAGGAGGTCCAGGGAATGATAATAAAGAGGGCTGTTACAAAAAAAATAAGCAAACTGAAAAAAAAAAAAAAAAAATCGGACTTTTAATTTTTTTTTTAAAAATTCAGAAAAATGCTTAAAGTATCCTAAAAAATCTATAAATAAAGAGACTTTTTGCTGCAGAATTTTATAATGAACGGTTTATTAGATATTGAATTAAAACGGGAATATTTTTAACATTGAAGTCTATGGGATTCTCCTGAATAAATTTGCCGAATTAAACCACCGAATGGCAGGACATTAGGGGAACCTTTCACTGCTGGTTTGTGTTCTCTGAATAGCCGAAGCAGTGCTTTTTGATGGGGATTTCACTGCCCTCGAACAGGGACCGAACAGGTACCGTATGTTCAGGCAATTCGACAGGATTTGGCGAATTGCCTGCTCTCTGGATAGCCGAATGGCCAGGAAAGGTAACCGAACCCTGATTTTCAGCGTTCGGTTACCTTTCTCAAGCAATTCGAATCTCTTTGGATAACCCTGATAGTTATCCTTTCTCTGGGCCTATTCTGTGGCATGGCCTGAAGCTGCTGCTCCTCCATCAGCCCCTATGTTAATCTGGCCCTGGGGGTGTCATGTGGTATGAGTGATGTTGTGAGCCCGGAAGTTTGTGGTATGACAGACGCCGGTACACCTGAACGGCGCGGACATAATTGGAATCGCTCTGCCCATTTTCGGAGATATGTGGGGTTCTTATTCTGTATATTTACAGGTAGGAGTGAGGGGTTTCCTAACGCTCCTGATGAAGCCGCATTTCCCAAGCGGCGAAACGTGCGTTGGGCACGGTACATTTTCGATGGGTATTTACTCTTTAACAGTCACATTTTTTGGTTGTTCTACTGATTTTGCCTCAGCTTATACCACTTCTCTATCTATTAAGAATTATCTATTTGCATTCATGTTGCTAATAGGCTGTGTATATTCTTCTCATACCATTAATTTTTTTCGTTTACACCACGGACAGAGCAGAAATTTGTATTTACAAGCAGGGCTATATTAGGAATTTATTCCTCAATTGTTGCCTATTTGGTGCACCCTAGGGTCTTTTTATCCCTGCCTTTTCCATGTGTTGTTGTTTTTTTGTGGTATTGCATTCCAGCAGGAGGGCTATATGTGAGACCGCCCCTTATACAATCTTTCATTTGGATGCTATTTAAGTCCTCCGATAACATTGTCTTCTCTTTTTTTCACTTATACTACGGTTAATACAGAAAACTATTTATATCATAGGTTATATTAGGAATTTATTCCTTGATTGCTATTAATCCGGCATATTCCTTGATTTCGACCTCTGCCCTCTTCTGTTTTTGTGGTATTCTACTCTCATGTGGAAGGTGGAAATTGAGATTTTTCCTTTTTTTTTTGAGAAAGGATTTTACCATGAAGGATACATTGAGATTTCTCTCGTTTTCAAGTATGTCCTGGGATATAAACCAATTAAAGGTTTTATTAACTACTGATCTAGAGATGAGCCACTTTTTTTGTCTGTTTTGTTCCACCATGCAAATCTGAGATATTGGTGTATAATATTTTCAACCATTTGGGGCTGCAAATGAATCAATTATGGTATTAAGTTCTCCAATTGCAGAACTCATTAGTCAATCATGTGGTCTTAATCATTAATATATACATCTATGAATAAAAGTATATGGGCTCTATTACATTGTTGGCGTTAAAACGCGGGCGCAAGGGAGGAAAAACTGCGTCCGCAGTTTTCTCCCTTGCGCCCGCATTTTAACGCTGGATTACAATGCAGGCGCCAAAGATGCTGCCTGCATTGTTATCGCGTGTTAAAATCAGGAATGCTCACGGCAGCGCTGAGCGCAGCCGCGAGCATCCAGTCGATGGAGTCCATAGGACTCCAATGAGTTCCCCCCTGCCGGTCACATGACCAGCCGGATCTCGCCTCGCCAGTCGGAGTAGTGATACGCAGGGAGAGACTGGGGGACTTTTTCCCCCAGTCTTTCCCTGCTCCCACCGCGGTCCTCGCTGCAGGACAGAGGGTGAGTATAGGATTTGTTTTTTTATTTCTGGTGTTAACGGATTTCACTTCTGCAGAATCCGTTAACACCAAGTCCTGGGTCTGGTTAACCTTTCGCTGACCAGAGTCAGGCGTTAATCACCGCTGGGACTTTGTAATCCAGCGCTGATTAACACTTTGCGCTCCCCATGTTAAGCATAGGGAGCACAAAGTACAGTAACCTCGCGCAGAGAAGCACAAGGTACCAAATGCAAACAAGTTTTTTAACCCGTTTGCGTTTGGATTGTAATATGCAGTAAACACCGCAGCAAACGTTAATGCTCAAGCAAGTGAGTGTTAACGTTTGCGTGAAGATTGTAATAGGGCCCTATATGTTTATTTTTTCAGACTTATTTGCCTCACAATGTTTCACCTCTAGCAGCACTAATATGCTGAGCCTACATTAGACAATTATTCCATTCATACCGGTTTAATTATTGGAAATTTAGTGTTTTCTATGTATTTTGTTGTTTTGTTTGACAATGTTCATTAATAAATATAAGATTTTAATCTCCCTGGTGACTTAGGTTTGGGAGTGTTTTTTCACTCTTCATTCACTCTTTTGTTCTTTAGTAAATCATGTGTACATTTTTGAAGAGAAATAATGGTCTCCAATTGTCCGTCCTTAACCCCTAAGACCCTGTCTTAGGCACACCTTGAGTTAACTCTCATTCTGCGCAGGAGAGAGAGAGAAATCAAAACACACGAGGCATTTTTGTTGTCTGGCATCCCTCTCTCTGCCTTCCAACGTTCTTGACACTTATTTATACCCTGTGTCAAGGCGCTGGCTCTTTATTTCATTAGTTCATTTCAAAACATAACATCGTTCATTGGCTAGTTTCAATACAGGTCTGGTGACACATTTCTGGACAGTCCCGTGGCCTCGGCATGTGATTTCTTGTGACATGCTATCTCTTGAGAAATGCTAGCCATCAGTTCATTTCTTCAGACATTTCTAAAGAACATTTCTAAAGACCAGTATCTAAAGACATTTCAAAAAAACATTTCTAAACATCTTGAGAAATGAGCCCCAGTCCTAATATACTGCTGATTATCAATTTATCTTAAATTAATATTATAATTCACGGGGTGTTATTTAACTACTTATAGGGTCCTTCTTATAGGTCAGCAGATGGTGGTCTGAGGATTCCTTTTCCTTCAATCCCCTCTTAGAATCATAGTATGATCATACTATTTGATTCTTTCTTTGTTTCATCTATCTACTGAAAGTTAGTATGGGTTGGGGAGCGAGACCCTCAATACCCATGTGGATCAATATAGAACCAGCGGGAGCTGTACCTGCCACGGAACTGGTAACACATGGCAGTCTCCCAGTGCCTATTTATCTTCCTAACCTACCTTTTTCAGCCAATATCATGTCCAGAGCCATCCGGTTCTGGAACGTCATAATGGATGTGGATTGTAGTTGGTCAGCGAGGCCCTGTAAAGCTTCGCGAGTATAATTAACAAATCTCTGCTGGTTATAATATAAATAGTTAATCAATCTACATTCTTATTAATAGTAACAAGAGGTGCTAGGAATGACTCAAACCCTGCCTTTACCTGATCCCTTGCTTTAAATTCATCAGGGACCCCTCTTGGTACCCCTATAGCATCAATATAGACATGCGGATCAAGACTACCTTGTGGGCTTGGGACTTCCCTTTTCCTGCGACGTGAGCTAATATTTGGAATTTCCTCAGGATCCGAAACAATATGAAATCCCATTATGGCCTTAGCTAGGGCACATTCACCTGACCATTGAAGGGGCAGACGCGCCCTAATCTTGAGGTCTCCACATATCCAGTAGAGATCCCCAATCAGAAAAACTTGATTCTGTAACTTAATACTGTTGATATTGCTATAATTGGCACAATAACCCTCGGGGAAGAAGGTGAGGTTCCTACCTTTTTCTACTGACCTATAGCAGGTATAGTTCCCTGGGTAAACATGTATCCCTTCTCCTGGTTGTGGGAGGCGTGTTAGTATGGGGTAGCTATTCTTCCAATATTCACATAAACTCTGGCTATCAGTGGTGTTAGTATATAAACTAAGAAAACATTCTTCTTCATCTTGCGGAATATTAAAAGGTACGGTGCCTAGATGTGGCCTAGCAGCACCACACACATAACAATTTGTACGGTTATTGTTTAGGGCACTAAATTTTACCCATTCTAGCCAAACATTTACATCTGAAAATCCTGTTTCCATTACTATGCTGTCTTCATAGGTGGGATTTGATTTGGTGTTAGGTAGGAGAGGATGAGGTCTCACTACCTCTCCATATTTCCTGGGTAGGAATGGGTTCTCTTCCTTCTTATAAGTGGCCATATCTTGGAGTTTGAACTTGTATCGAGGGAATTTGGTTGTGGCGGTTGCGTATATTCCCATTACATAGACACCCGTGTCGGCCTGGGAAGGGTGTTGTATAGTTAGCGTCAATTGTACTGTCTGAGCTCCGCTTCTGATTGAGCACCGCCACCCACCTCTCCCAATCAAAGTCATACGATTTAATAGGCTTTGTCCCTCGGAACTGCGTCGTCGTGCGGCGCTATCTGGTTTATATCCCCATCTGTTAACTTCGGCATAGAGGTACCATATCCCATATTGCCCGTGTCCCACCCCACTGCGCCCCAATAATCACAATTATGTCCCCAGTACTCATCGGTTACACATATATATACAGTTGCCTTGTACAGTATCATACTGCAGTAATGGTGGACAATAAAAAAAAAAACACCAGTGGCCAGACAGTGATGGTTTGGGTTGGGGTTCTTTCTGGTAGGGGGTGTGGACAATAGGGGTTGTGACATATGTTCCGAAGGGGGGGGGTAAACATATTATTTCAGTCTTTTTCTTCCCCCCACATGCGTCTCCATACTCTTCGAAAAGGATCATTGGTTGTCATCTTCTCTTTGTTGGAAACCAGGGCTATCTGCCCTCGTGAGTGTCTCTTGGTCCGGGTCCTCTTCCTGATGGAGGCCAGGGCTATTAGCTGCCCCCGTTAGTACCCCTTGTTGAGTCCTTTGTTGAATCCGCTTGACTCGAGAGGGTCCCTTGTTGAATCCGCTTGACTCGAGAGGGTCCCTTGTTGAATCCAGACTGGGCTGTCCTCTGTCAGTATAGCTGTGCGGGTTACGGCTACCACCGTGGTCTCTGGTCCATAGGCGAAATCCTCTGGTCTTTTTCCTTTCTGTAGCCGCTTTACCAGCACCTTGTCTCCTGGATTAAATGGGTGGGTAGGTTTGTCTGAAAGAAAGGGGAACTTAAATATAACTTCGTCTCTGGTTGTCTCGAGGGTTGAGATCATCCTGCTCTAAGTCCCCTGTCTCCACTGTTAGCCTACCTGTAGACCATGGTAATGGAAAGGGTCTGCCCATAAGTATCTCGAAGGGGGAGTAGCCTGTGTTCCTATTAACCGCCATTCTGATTTCAGCCAGAATGATGGGGAGTACCAATTTCCAATTCTTTAGCTCTTCTGTGGTTGCATATTTTTGTAAAGTACAAAATAATTGGTCCCTATCCATTGTGGGAGGTCGCAAAACCCGGCATTACTAGTTTAGCTATGTCCTGTTGTGCTGCTCGTTTAGCTGCTTGGTCAGCCAGATGATTCCCTTTTGGAATAGGATCTGACGCTCTGGTGTGTGCTCTACAATGTAACACCGCTATCTGAGAGGGCATAAGAATGCTTGCTAGGAGGTCCGTGACCAGGGTCGAATGGGAAATCTTCTTGCCATCTGCGGCCACAAATCCCCTCTTTTCCCATATCGTCCCATGGTCATGGACCACACCATAAACATATTTGGAGTCAGTGTATATCGTGACAGGTCTACCCGCATAGAGCCTGCATGCTCGTGTTAATGCAATCAGTTCTGCTGCCTGGGCAGACTGGTAGGGTACAGGCCCTGACTCTAGAACAGTGTCAGGGAGTTGAACCTACTGCATAGCCTGCATAATAAGTGTTGTCATTGGGGCGGGTACAGGAGCCGTCAACAAGACGACATCTGCGTCCGGAACAGGTGTTGACATGAGATCAGTGCGGGGTGCAGTTTCAGACTCAATGGAGAGAGCACAGTCATGTTCGAGTGGGATGGTATCTGAGGGATTCTTAAGACCCAGTAAAGCGTTTAGGATTGGTGCTGGACCAGAGACACTTGAACTGTATTCTATGTGCAGTGCAGGGTTGCTTAGCAGTGTGACTTCATATCCACTAAAGCGCTGTGACATGTGCCGTGTATGTATGCCCTTAAGTAAAAATAAAACATCATGGGTTGTGGGTAGATGAGGATCGTACCCTAATGTGTATTGGCTTGCCATACTAACGACCATTGCACATGCTGCCAGGGCACGCAAACAGGCCGGCATCCCTTGTACCGTTACTGGCAAAATCTTTGAAAAATGTTATGGGGCTCAACCGGCCCCCCATGTTCTTGCGTCAGTACCCCGGCCTTGGTTGTACAATTGTCCCTTGCAAACAGATGAAATGAAAGTACATAATCAGGGAGGCCTAGCGCGGGGCTTATTAACATCATTGCATTTCTGAGAACCTTAAAAGCATTTAACATTTCATTAGACCACGTTATCACATTGGATTGACCCAACAGGGTGGCTTGTCTCAGAATGTTATCATAATAGGAGCAGTCAGGGATCCACTGTCTGCAATAGTTTATCATGTCTAAGAATGACAACATGTCCTTCTTAGTTTTCGGGTTGACCAGGCCCGTGACAGACTGGACTCTCTTCTGACTGATGCTCCGTTCCCCCTGTCTGAGAACAAACCCTAAATATTCAACTTGCGTTTGACACCACTGAACATTTCATTTTAAGGGAAACCTTGTACCCACATTCCTGTAACCAACGAGGAAGTGATTTACCATCCTCCCGGCAGGCCTCCTCTGATGGAACTGCATACGAGGAGATCATCCACGTATTGCAGCAGGACAGAACCATGGCTGGGGTGCCAGAATTTCAAAGTGGCCTGCAGTACAATACTGTAGACCACCGGGGCATCAATGTACCCCTGAGATAACCTTTTCCATATAAATTGGGTGCCTTCAAATGAAAATGCAAAAAGCAATGCCGTTTCCTGGATGTACAGGGATGCTAAAAAATGCATTCTTCAGGTCAATTACAGAAAAATGTGTATGTGTCGCTGATATTGATGACAGAAGTGACGTGACATCTGGGACAATTGGCGCAATTAGAATCACTAGGGAATTAACTGCGCGCAAGTCTTGAACGAACCTGACAGTCCCGTCAGCTTTGTTCACGGGGTTAATTGGGGTACTGAAGGGGAAGACTACAGGTTCCAGGATACCATCCTGTAGAAACTGGTCAATCATAGGACGTAGTCCGTCCTCTTTCTCTTTTTTACAATGTTTAAAAATTCTATTAATATCTTCTATTCCTATCGCCTTTTTAAGTAACTTATTCCCCACGGTCATAAATGGAAAATGGGTTTTGTTGGTGTTATTCTCATATCTTAAGGCTTATTAATGGCGATCCTTTGTTATATGCGAGTGGCCATAATAACGAAAGGCAGTATATATATTTTCTGCTTTTTTTTTTTTTCTATTTTTCTTTTTACTTCCTCTTTTTCTTCTGCTCTTATCTCGTCTATCATTTTTATGTCCCTAGTATCTTCTATTTGTGGTTTACTAGGGGCTGACGATGTACATTCGATTGCTGCAACAGCACCGAGTATTTCGGTGTCTTGGAAACCAGCAAGTGAAGGATACATTGAGTATTTGTAAGAGGGAGGGGTGGGGCGAGGGCCCCAGTCCGCTCGTGGGACTTCCTGTTTTCTCCGTAATATGCTTAATTCTATTTATGCAATCTGGCGCTGTCAGAGGACAATGGGGTCCCTCTTCTACATTGTTTCACCATTAATCATTGTCCCCCCTCCCAATTTCATATACTGCATGTCTCCCTGATAATAGGGCCATGCCTCGGTGTCGTCGAGACATAATCCTTTCACTATATCCATATAGAATGGGCTGTGGTCTCCCTGTCTGAGGAAAGGATCACAACTCCCACTGCTTCTGTCCATCCCGCTAGATTATCTATCCATGGGTTAATTAAATAGCAATCTGTGCCCCCTACTCGTGCTACATAATCTTTACAAAACTCTCCTATTTTCAGTAAGGGATATTCTTTAACCTTGCTACTTTAAATACCCATGGTTAGTTGTACAATTGAATAATCAGGCAGGTAAAATAGAGAAAGAAAGAAAAAAGAGAGACTCTTCACAGTGCTCGAAAAGAAAAACAATTTAAATTCTTACTATATATATATCTCTATGCTACATGGATCAACAAAAAATGAGCTAATTTAAGGATAAGTATTAAAAACTTATTTAGTGAATCCTCCCCTAATCTCGAGAATCAAACTTCTAATCTTTTACTTTTATTTTGTAGTTATATAATTCCTTCATATCATAAACAAAAATTTATAAAACAATCCAATAGTATATAAAAACTAGCTTCACAATATATGTATCTCCGGTTAGTACTGCATACATGACCAACATCATCCACCCCATCAGTCAGCAACTAACACACAAATGGCCAACAAACACCTCTGCTTAATACAACATACACCTCACAGCAAACAATGTCCAACCAGTCAGCTCTTATATATACATATATATATATATACAGTACCATCAGTATACAAAGGGGCAAAAGTCTGCATACTTTACAGATTTTCCTGCCACCCAATTAACTTATCACTCTAATAATATATACTTTAACAATATATACATATACATAACGACTTTTCCGCCTCACCTTGCGGATTGTTCGTTATTTTAACTTATAACTCTATTATCACAACTGATGGACGTCTGTTTTACCTTACAGATCGTTCAGCAGTGAATCTTAACACTCTAATATTCTTATACTGTAATATTCTTATACTGTAATATTCTTATACTCTATACATTTTATACTCTATACATTTTATGAGGGTTAACGCAAGGTGTGATCAATTGGACATATAATGTCCCTTCTATTGAGTGTGGTCCCTGACCCACTCCATCTTTAAATAAACGGCCCGTGGCAACGTTTTCTTTTAACTTCTATAGGACATGGACAACTAACTTTAGTTCGAGATGAACGCTGTCATTGCCCTCGCCCAGACAAGACAATACACTCACCAGGACGAGGGGTGACTGTTCATTTCAGCAGTACCTCCAGATAGAAGAGAAATAATGGTCTCCAATTGTCCGTCCTTAACCCCTAAGACCCTGTCTTAGGCACACCTTGAGTTAACTCTCATTCTGCGCAGGAGAGAGAGAGAAATCAAAACACACGAGGCATTTTTTTGTCTGGCATCCCTCTCTCTGCCTTCCAACGTTCTTGACACTTATTTATACCCTGTGTCAAGGCGCTGGCTCTTTATTTCATTAGTTCATTTCAAAACATAACATCGTTCATTGGCTAGTTTCAATACAGGTCTGGTGACACATTTCTGGACAGTCCCGTGGCCTCGGCATGTGATTTCTTGTGACATGCTATCTCTTGAGAAATGCTAGCCATCAGTTCATTTCTTCAGACATTTCTAAAGAACATTTCTAAAGACCAGTATCTAAAGACATTTCAAAAAAACATTTCTAAACATCTTGAGAAATGAGCCCCAGTCCTAATATACTGCTGATTATCAATTTATCTTAAATTAATATTATAATTCACGGGGTGTTATTTAACTACTTATAGGGTCCTTCTTATAGGTCAGCAGATGGTGGTCTGAGGATTCCTTTTCCTTCAATTTTCAAACAGTACAACTACAAATGTACAGTCAACAGCTACCAATTAACATCAGAATGTTATGGATCCTACAAGCCCATCTGGTGGACTTCTCCCAGATCCCAGTCCTTCTGGGCAGGAGTAGCGGGTCATGTCGAGGATGTTACACATGATGACTTTACCTTTGTTCCGGGCACCTTCCTTCTGAACTTGTTGCCACTCTCTGCAGACTCCTTTATTAAGACTCCTTTATTAACTCCTTATTCCTTATCTTACTTCTGCAGCAATGGGCCTTATTCCCATTTATTGGCGCCGTCTGAAGGCTCCTTCCCATCAGGACTGAGTAACCAGGGTGGAAAAAGTCGGGGATTGGAGGAGTTACATTAAACATCCTTAGGTATATACACTTAATTCTATGCTATCTGGTGGCCCTAGATGAATCACTTATCTTTCATAACCACTGGGACCTGCTGAGGTGCAGTGGTTGGTCCGGTGGGATCTCGCCCGGAGGTTGGCAGACCCAAAACTTTTCACCCCCTTAATTATAATTATTCTAACTCGTTACTTGCTTTTAGCAATGAGCTGACATTGACATTGTTACAGGTTTCTTGTTCTTTAATCTTTTGTTTAATATTTCAATACCTAAAGCAGTTTTATTATGCGTGTTAAAAATTATAAAATGTGTACTACACGGACACTACTTGACAATGGTCCTCATTTTGGGATCTGTCACCTGTGATTATTGTTCCTTGATGGACTGTTATTCTTCTCACAATTTCTAATATGTTATGTAATTTTAATTTCAATATTTTCCGCTAGCCCAAAAGCAAAAAAGTCTACATAGATTACATTATGTTCAAGATTTTCTATTATATTATATCCTGATATATATTCTGTCCACCATTTAATTAGTTTCAAAATACATTTGCTAAGTATTATTATTCCACGAAACAAGCCATAGAATCTAGTAAATATGTAAAAGCATAATAAAGCAAGAAATCCATGTGCAATGTGCCCAGTGCCCTTATTACTGATTCTTATGGAACAGAAATATAAACCTAATAAATGTCCCTGCGACTACTCTGTTTCTTCTTACCATAAATCAGTGAAACGTCACTGACTTATAGATTCACAATCTATCAGTCAATGCCATTTGAAGCTCAGCAATAAATTATTTTCTCAGCCTTACATTTCCTTTTATTTTATGTTCTAGTTTATGCTGAATTAGGTTCCAGTAACCTTTCATACCTAAGAAATGGCAAACAATGGGTTGAGTAGCCGAATAACGGGTGATATTTTTTATAAAAGAAAAACAAAAGGTTATGTGGTAAGGCTATTCTGGCAGTAAAGTGAACAAGGCGATATGTTTCTTTTAGTGTTTTATACCTTAATGTGAACTGTGGGTTACAGTTACAACTGAATGTGCTACAAAGCTTTCATAATGTTATGCAGAATTCTGGATTCTGCCTTTAACGAATACGTTTAAGATATCCAACTTATCCTAAGTAGGACAAAGTGCTTTTCAAAAAGAGTCTTTTGCGCCATTGTAGTTCACCTTATGGACCTGTAGAAGCATAGAGATAAAACGACCGTCACTATTGTAAAAGTAAAAAGATTATGATGTCTGACATGACAGTCACGATTACACCGTTTGTTGCAAAGTAATGTAAAAGTTGAACCTGCAAAACGGCAGCTGTTTTAGTTCTCGAAACCTCATAGTTTAGATAAAAAAGTGTCCTATCTGTGTGTTCAGTGGAGTATAGAGTATAGGGATGAGCTGTTCGGTTCGATCAGTTCGGAGTTCGACTCGAACATTGGCAGTTCGAAAGTTCACGAACTTCGAACTTTTTGACGTGCTCGGTTCGAGTTCGAAAAAAAAAACATTTTGAAAAAAGTATAAAAAAATGCTTAAAAAATACTAAAAAATCTAGAAATAAAGAGACTCTTTACTGCAGAATATTATAAGCAACGGTTTATTAGTTATTGAATTAAAAAAACTACCCAGGGCAAGAAGGCATGCAAGGTGGGCGATTATTACGGACGCAGTCAACGCGGTGGGAGGCAATGGATGGACTGTGTACGTCGTCAAGAAGCGGTATGTATAATAGCATAAACATGGTACATACACATAACACACATTACATACATCTACCAACATATGTCAACACATGCTGCAGCGTAATGTATTATCCGTTTGTCAGACAAATGTGACTGTCATAAAATTATTCTGGCTTTATTTAAAATATTTGCACACGTGTACATTTTTCTGAAACTTTCACACCTCAAAATTACATGTGCTTAGAATGCATGAGGCTTGCATAGGATTTTTCGGTCCGCCTGTGTGTTTCATCTTTAAAATGCTGCAATGGGTGATGTGGATTTTCTAGCTTACAAGGAAAGAATGCTTTACAGTCTGCCTAATGTCTAGGTGCAAAGATTCTCACCCCTAAATGACATGTGCTTACAGCAGGGCTCTCAAACGGCGTAAACAACAGGTGTTAATTAGTGTTTGGAAATAACATGTGCTTCTAATTAGTCTGGTCTCATGAATTTGATACATTGCCTGCAGACTGGGTGTGGCTCCTGCACATGTATGAACACTGTGCTTCTGAATTCTAAGAAGTGTTCATTTCTACTACGTGTTCCTCTGATATGCTGTTTAACCCCTTAAAGGGATACTCTAAGCAACATGACCACCTAAGCTATTTTAGGTGGTCATGATGCCCGGAGTATCCTGCCCTCTGTCCCCCCTCCCTCCGCTCAGCCGATCTGCAGAAAAGGCTGAAAACAGCTGAGAGAGGCGGAGGACTTTACTCCGCCCTCCCAGCTGTCAGTCAGCAGAGCGGGAATCATATTTCCCGCTTCTGCCGACTTTTGCCGAGTAGGAGACGTCATCGCGCTTTCAGCGCGATGACGTCTCCTACTCCCCGCAGAAGCTGGCGGCTCCCTCTTCGGGTTAGTGTTGCGCGCATCCTCTTGCGCGCAACACTAATCCTCAGAGGGAGCCGGGAGGAAGCCTGCCGATTGGCTGGCTTATGTGAGAGGCGCGCATGCGCGCTTCTCACGTAAACCAGAAGCCAAGACGCAGCAAGAAGAAGGACGGGAGCGGAAGAGGAGGAGGTGAGTATCAAAAAAAAAAAACGCCGCTGGAAACAAGAGGATTTTAAGGTAAGTATTGCAGTTACAAGAAAAAAAAAAAAAAGAAGGTTTTATTAAGGGAATAGGGATAGGTTAGGAAAAAAAAACGGGGTGTGATTTTTTTGGTTGGAGTGTTCCTTTAAGGACCAGGGCTCTGTAAAGCCAATCATTAATGATGAAGATGTTACGTCATTTGTCATCAAGGGCTTAATAAAATCTTTATCACACTCCTTAGATTTAAAAGTAATATTCCAGTATTTGAATGTCATGTACCTCTCCCGAAGGGCCTATGTGAGCATACAATTTTTATTGTGTTAGATCTATAGTTTTGGTGCAAGCGTGGTGGAAGGGCTTGCTGCTTCTGCATTAGTAACACAACACAACGTGAAAATGTCTATCATAAAGCGTACAAGCTGAGTCCCTGACTATCCATTGTCATATATACCTTGCTTTATACATATAATACATTTATTTATTTATTTATTTATTTATAAAGGATTTTACCAGGAAGGATACATTGAGATTTCTCTCGTTTTCAAGTATGTCCTGGGTTCAAGAACATTGAAGTGTTACAGTTACAGAAATACAAAGTAATACAATGCAAGATATTAAAAAACCCCCCCACAAATATACAGATTAACAGAAAATAAATATGTAGGAAATAGTCATTATGTTACAGGTTTACAGGTGCATTCTGTATTGAGGTATGTTAGTAAGGAGCTCTTGAGTGACTTAAGACTGGTGGAAGATTTGATGGTGTCTGGGAGGTTATTCCATAATTGCGGTGCTCTGTAGGAAAATGAGGATCGAGCCACTGTCTTTTTGTATTGTGGTATTGCAAGTAAGGTGCTGGTCCTGGATCGGAGGTTATAGGATGAGGGAGCTGCTGGGGGAAGCAGTCTATTCAGATAGGGTGGCAGCTTCCCAGAAAAGCTCTTAAACACCAGGCTGGAAAGGTGAAGGGTGCGTTTAGATTCCAGCGATGGCCAGTTTAGCTCTTTTAACATGTCACAATGGTGGGTCATGTAGCTACATTGTAATGCAAAGCGGCAGAATGAGTTATACCATGTAGTAAGTTTCTGAAGATGTGTTTACGGGGCGGCTGCGTACACTACATCTCCGTAATCAATAGCCGGCATAAGCATTTATTGTTCAATCTGCTTTCTTACCGCGGGGCTCAATACATTCCCTCATCTAACAGGATAGTAGTCAGTCCCTGTGCATTTTAACCCCTTAAGGGTGGCTAGGTGTCATGTGTGGGTCTCTGATGGCGATGTTTCTATACATCCTACAAATCCGCCACTTCACGGGCAGGTTATGGGGACCTCCTAGGCACGATATTTGAAGGAATTTTTTGTTTTTATTTTTAACCCTTATTTCATGGAAAACTCACTGTTCCTTTAAAAACGTATTTTTTAAAATTGTTGTTGTTGTTTCCTGTCCCCCAGGGCACTACCCGGACCCCCATACACCTTTTATGGCAAATATATTGCATATATGCCCTCTTGGAGGGCACTCAAAAAAATAAATTTAAAAAAAAAATAAAATCGAACTTTTGAGTCCCATTGACTTGCATTGAGTTCGGTGCGAGTTCGAACTCGAACCTTTGAAATTGTTCGAGTTCGAATGCGAACCGAACACGGGGGTGTTCGGCTCATCCCTAATAGAGTATGAGTACCAGTGCTGTGTTTAGGAATGGCGTATCTCTGCCCTATGTTTTCCAACAAAATCATAAGCGACATAGCTGACACAAGTAAAGTAAATCTGGCTAGTTCATAGTCTGGATTTCTTTTTCAATGCATCGTTTTTAAATTTCTTTATAAGTAATGTTTGAAGCTAATGGGTGGAGCATTAGCCAGCAACTTGGCTCTCCAGATGTACTGGAACTACATTTCCCTTGAGGCTCAGCTAACCGATTGAGCAGCAGTTGAACATCATGGGAGATGTAGTTCCAAAACATCTGGACGGCCAAGGTTGCTAACCCCCAAAGTAGAGGATAAATACAGTAACTCATCGCTTATTTATTAATAAGCTATTTGTAATTTTTTTTTTTTTGAGAAAGGATTTTACCAGGAAGGATAAATTGAAATTTCTTTCATTTTCAAGTATGTCCTGGGTGGCGAGTATGTACCGTTAGGTGTCTTGCCCAAGGACACTTACTGGAGAGGTGCTTGTCGGGATCGAACCCATTGTCTGTAAAGTAAACACAATTAAAGCTTTTGACAAGCAATGAAAAACATGGTACATTTAATGTTCACCATTCAAATATTGTACACATGTAGAAGCAAATACAAAATACAAATTTTACATATTTTATACGCAGTTGCAGCTGGTGAAGTGTTCAATAGGTGGGGTACTAGACCCCACCCATAGTATGTAACATAACCCATTCGACAGTTTAACTCCGCTCACTTATTATAGTCATATTTAGTATTTTTAAACAGACCCCTGAGATGGTCATAACACAATCCTTTTTAACCCCTTTACTACCAAGTGATTTTCCAATAAAACATTATCAGAAACCAGTTATTTTTGTAAAATCATTTTTAATTAATTATACAGTATTTACACTTCCTGTAAATAACCTATTTGGCCAGTACATGGCGCCATCTACTGCCAAATTGACTTACAGCTGCAGGTTGTTTTTTTTTTTTCCCCTCCTGCATTGGCTGTTGAAAGCCCGATATTTCAGAGCTTTGAGCAGCTGATTTTACAGTTTTAGCTCTTTGGGCATTATACCCACAGGGCTAAAACTTTGGGGGCACCTTCTGCAGCCCAAAAGCAAACGAAATTCGTTTGCAGCAAAAAAAATTAATTTGCTTTTGGGTTGCAGATAGAGATATCTCGATACCGGATGGTGCTTTTGAAGCCCGAGATATCTTTAACGGTAGTGAAGGAATCTATACTATAAAATATTAAGGGCTGGCGTGTCCGTCGCCAAACCCCTACTGCGCATGTGCGCGCAACCAGCGGCGGTTGGCTGCTCGCGCATCCAACGGCCGTGGCACGCGCACAGCCGCGGCGTGCGAGTGGGACAAAACAAATCCGATCCATTGGAGAGGCGCACAGCGCCTCTCCAATGGATCGGATTTGTTTATCTCCTCAGTGCCCGGCCTCGATCTCCTCAAGCCCGGGCTCCATCTCCTCAAGCCCGGCCTCCATCTCCTCAAGCCCGGCCTCCATCTCCTCAGTGCCCAGTCTGCCAGCCATGTTACCAGTCTGCCATGCACAATACCAGTCTGCCATGCACAGTACCAGTCTGCCATGCACAATACCAGTCTGCCATGCACAGTGCCAGTCTGCCATGCACAATACCAGTCTGCCATGCACAATACCAGTCTGCCATGCACATTGCCATGCACAATACCAGTCTGCCATGCACAATACCAGTCTGCCTGCCTTAATACCAGTCTGCCATGCATTATACCAGTCTGCCATGCAAAGTACCAGTCTGCCATGCACAATACCAGGCTGCCATGCACATTGCCATGCACAGTACCAGTCTGCCATGCACAGTATCAGTCTGCCATTCACATTGCCATGCACAGTACCAGTCAGCCATGCACAATACCAGTCTGCCATGCACATTGCCATGCACAGTACCAGTCTGCCATGCACAATACCAGTCTGCCATGCACATTGCCATGCACAGTACCAGTCTGCCATGCACAATACCAGTCTGCCATGCACATTGCCATGCACAGTACCAGTCTGCCATGCACAATACCAGTCTGCCTGCCTTAATACCAGTTTGCCATGCATAATACCAGTCTGCCATGCAAAGTACCAGTCTGCCATGCACAATACCAGTCTGCCATGCACATTGCCATGCACAGTACCAGTATGCCATGCACAATACCAGTCTGCCATGCACAATACCGGTCTGCCATGCACATTGCCATGCACAATACCAGTCTGCCATGCACAGTACCAGTCTGCCATGCACAATACCAGTCTGCCATGCACAGTACCAGTCTGCCATGCACAATACCAGTCTGCCATGCACATTGCCATGCACAATACCAGTCTGCCATGCACAGTACCAGTCTGCCATGCACATTGCCATGCACAGTACCAGTCTGCCATGCATAATACCAGTCTGCCATGCACATTGCCATGCACAATACCAGTCTGCCATGCACAGTACCAGTCTGCCATGCACAATACCAGTCTGCCATGCACATTGCCATGCACAGTACCAGTCTGCCATGCACATACCAGTCTGCCATTCACATTGCCATGCACAGTACCAGTCAGCCATGCACAATACCAGTCTGCCATGCACATTGCCATGCACAGTACCAATCTGCCATGCACAATACCAGTCTGCCATGCACATTGCCATGCACAGTACCAGTCTGCCATGCACAATACCAGTCTGCCATGCACATTACCAGTCTGCCATGCATAATACCAGTCTGCCATGCATAATACCACTCTACCATGCACAATACCAGTCTGCCATGCACAATACCAGTCTCCCGTGCACAAAACCAGTCTGCCATGCACATTGCCATGCACAGTACCAGTCTGCCATGCACAATATCAGTCTGCCATTCACATTGCCATGCACAGTACCAGTCTGCCATGCACAATACCAGTCTGCCATGCACATTGTCATGCACAGTACCAGTCTGCCATGCACAATACCAGTCTGCCATGCACATTACCAGTCTGCCATGCATAATACCAGTCTGCCATGCACAATACCAGTCTGCCATGCATAATACCATTCTACCATGCACAATACCAGTCTGCCATGCACAATACCAGTCTCCCGTGCACAAAACCAGTCTGCCAGCCATATTACCAGTCTGCCAGCCATATTACCAGTTCGCCAGCCATATTACCAGTCTGCCAGCCATATTACCAGTCTGCCTGCCATATACAATACCAGTCTGCCAGCCATATTATTATTATTATTATTCTTTATTTATAAAGCGCCAGCATATTCCGCAGCGCTGTACAATAGGCACAGTATAGAGAGGGTTACAATACATTGAACAACATTTGACAAACAGTACAGGAGGAGATGAGGGCCCTATTCCCGTAGGAACTCACAATCTGGGAGGGTTGGGGTTGGAAACAGGAGGAGAGGACTGTAAGGTGAGAGTGATTGATGGTTGCGTCAGTGAGTTGGGTGGTAGGCTTCCCTAAATAGGAACGTTTTAAGGGAGCGTTTGAAGGAAGAGAAGTTAGGGGAAAGTCTGACAGTACGAGGGAGAGCGTTCCAGAGAGTGGGGGCTGCGCGTGAGAAATCCTGCAGTCTATCATGGGAAGAGGTGATGCGGGGAGAAGCTAGGCGCAGGTCACTGTTTGATTTTAGGGAGCGGGTTGGGGTGTATTTGGTGATTAGTGAGGACAGGTAGTGGGGAGCTGAGTTAGTGAGGGTTTTGTAGGTAAGGATAAGGATTTTGAACTTAATTCTGCAGTGGATGGGGAGCCAGTGAAGGGACTCGCAGAGGGGAGCGGCAGAGACAGAGCGGCGGGTGAGGTGAATTAGCCTGGCGGAGGCGTTCAGGATGGATTGTAGGGGGGAGAGGCAGGACAGAGGGAGGCCAGATAAGAGATTATTGCAATAGTCGAGTCGCGAGATTACCAGGGCGTGTATGAGTTGTTTTGTGGTGACAGCGGTGAGAAATGGCCGAATTCGGGAAATATTACGCAGCTGGTATCGGCAGGAGGAGGAAAGAGACTTGATGTGGGGGATGAAGGAAAGAGCAGAGTCCAGTGTAACTCCAAGACAGCGAACTTGGTTTGATGGGGAGATGGTGAATATTACCAGTTCGCCAGCCATATTACCAGTCTGCCATGCACAATACCAGTCTGCCAGCCATATTACCAGTCTGCCATGCACATTCCCAGTCTGCCATGCACAATACCAGTCTGCCAGCCATATTACCAGTCTGCCATGCACAATACCAGTCTGCCATGCACAATACCAGTCTGCCAAACATATTACCAGTTCGCCAGCCATATTACCAGTCTGCCATGCACAATACCAGTCTGCCAGCCATATTACCAGTATGTCATGCATAATACCAGTGTCTCATAATACCAGTGTGCCTAAATACCAGCCTGCCATGCCATGCATACCACGTGCCATTAAATATCCGCATAATGTATACGCTACAAAAAAAATGCCCGCCCAAGCCCAACACAATCTAAGGGGCCCCATGAGATTACAATCTAAGGGGCCCCATGAGCTTACAATCTAAGGGGTCCCACGAGTTTACAATCTGAGGGTCCGGTTCCCGTGAGCTTACAATCTAAGAGGGAAGAGGAACCTGCTCTAATATATAAATGCCTTTGTAATGCGCTGTCAGCTGCGCGCCCATCACAGCTGCTCAGTTGGCCCTCCTGTTGCGGATGGGACGGCGATGGACGCGTTACAAACGCATTTATATAGAGAGATACTCTTGGATAGGACATTGGAAAAAAACTATGTGGACGTGAATTCTGAGCTGGCGACAACAATAGACTGCCCTCTGGGTAGGCTTTCCACCTAGTTAAATATAATTAAATAAGGTTTATCGTGTTTTTATGAAAACCTTCTGAGGTTTATACACTTTTTAAAATGTTTTCATTCTTTGCTGTATTTTAAAATTATTAGCTTCGCTGCCTGTAAGGAACTTTTAAATTGTGTAACCATTGTTGTTTTCAGTTCAGACTGAGCATCAATTATAGGGAAAAATGGACATCTAGATATAATCTCACGCAAGGTCGTGTCAAAATCATGCTTCATAGATGCACAGCCTCTTGTTAGAGAACAAATGGAAATAATTTTTCTGTTTCGTGAGTTTGTCCTGCTTCAAGGTTTTAATTTCAAAAACATAATAGCGCATAACAATTATTTAAAAAAAATAATTTTAAGTGATCGTTGATATATTAAATTAACAGATTTGTGGGTAAAAATTCTTTATTTTCCTAAGAATTTCTGAAGCGAATATAATTTATTTTATATGTACTAAGCTCTCGACCCTCCCTGTTAGCGTTGGAGAAATTTATTGATGGCCTAATATTGGGGTCAGCAAGATTAATTTACCCCAGTCAAAGAGATTTCAGCCTTGTTTATAAGCAGTACAGCAGTTCTAATAAAATGATATAGAAAATCTAGGCCTCTTTAATTATTGTTCCTGTTTCTATTTAGTGTTTATTTTTGGCACACACTGTAGGAAGAGTGGATGCAAATTGCTATGATAATTATAGTGTCTTTTTCACGTTACTGCTCCACTAACATTCATCTCCATATTACCATATATATGGGTCATTTCCAAATACCGCATTACGCTGGCCTATTGTGTTACATGAATAGAATCGCAGATACAAATGTAGACAGGAACAATACAGCTGACCAGGGCTTGTGAAAAATAGCCAGCTGTTCTGAATTCGACATGGAGGGGGCAATCGTGCTGCTTTGTGGAGGACTGTAATTATAAGTACAACATGGTTGTTTGTCATTGTATATTCTTATTGCATGACAAGGTGATTTAAAGGGGCAATTTCTTTTCGAATAAGCAAAAAAGACCATGCTCTGAGAGGGAAGTTAACAAGATCGAAAAGCAGACAGATATATATACAAACATACAGACTGATAGACAGATAACAAAATAGACAAACTGACAGATATTAATATTTAGACTGATCGATTGATTTATAGATTGAACATACATTCCTGCTTAAATATATTCTGTAAGTGATTTTAAAAAACACCCAGCTGAGGACACATTTATAATGAAGGAGATTTACAAAATGTGATCACATTCACAATATGTTCAAACTGGTAATCTCATATTTTAGCGTATTATATTAGGACCATCAGGCTAATTTACTATTTAGGGTATTTTATTCTCAGTGCTGCTCATGTTCGTTCAATGTTTATACAATGTTGCAAGTCATGAAGCTGCATGAAAACCTTTGAGTCTAACCCTCTCATGCCCATGTATACACATCTGGAACATGCATTATTAACCCTGTTCCGCTGCAGGTTGTTCTATGCCATCCACGTGGTGGGGGGCCTTAAAGACGCGGGGTGTACTGGTACACCCTGCTGACTTCAATGGACTGCCTCGGCCCCTCCCCGCAGTCAGCACTCGCCACTAGCTGCAATAGGACGGCCTGAACTCAGACCATCCCCATGCAACCAATGATGTGTGTCGCGCGTCAATTGTGTGGGTGGGCCAAATCAGAGGCCAGCAGCGGCACCTGGCGGTGAGGCGTACTAGTAAGCCTCATCGGCATTAACCCCCTCCTGATGGGCTACGCCCGCCCGACGTGAAGGGGTTAAATAGGATTCCAAACGCAAAACTATGAAGGATAATTCTCCACAATAACTGCATCTATCTTGCATCTGCATCAAAAATTTAAAAATTAAAAGGCATGAGTGAAAAAGATCACAACTTGTTCCAAACTGACGTCTTAATTTCCTCTTTGCCCTCATTCAGATGTTTTCAATGTTTTGAGTGTGGATCTCTGGGTTATCTGGGTCCAGTAAAATTGTGTTTATGCACAATAACGGAGTGTATATATATATCCCTCCAGCAAACTGCTGAACATTTTTATATGCTGCCATTCATCCGAAATTATATGAGTTCCTGGAAGTGTGTGCTGAGTAATAAGGGCTTCTATTGTTGAAGGAGTCCGATCTGGAACTTCAGTCAAAAAACAGTTGCTTGACTTTCTTTCCACAGCGCCAAAAGCCCATTGTCTTTCAAGCCAGGTACTGCTATGGTATTTCCTGTGGAATTACTTAAGAGTCTATTCACTAAACACCGAACTTGCCAAGAAATTGCACCGACCGATGAAATTCACTGTTCGTTGCAATTTCGAGGCAGTTTGTCTATTCACTTAGCTGTCAATTCGCGAAATGCAGGCAAATTCATGGCAAAATACTATGCAGTTTGCTGGTCTTTGGAGGCAATGAAATTGTGCTATAGAGAAGAAGATATGGTTCATATATTCACAGAACGCCAAACTGCACCGTAGAATGGGAGCAGGGCCCTCTACACATCTTGTTTTCATCCCCTGTCCGTTTATCTGCATCTCGTTCCCGTTGGTTATTGTAAAGTGCTGCAGAAACTGTTGGCGCTATATAAATGATGGTGATAATAATAATAATGAAATAAGTGTCCGTGAAATGCTCAGATTTTTGGTGATTCAGTTCAACAGTTTTTAAAATGGCAAATCACATAGGATTCAATGCAAAAACGTAAGATCTTTTTAATTTTCTTTTAACCCCTTAGTGACCAATCGGTTTTACTATTGTCAGTCCGAAAATGCCCACTGCTGTTTTTACATCTCGGCGCAGTTTGTGTTTAGGTCTAATTTCCCTCTTACTCGTTTATGGAACCCACCCTCTCCCCTTTCATGTTCCCCCTGCACCGGGGGGGGGGACCTGAAAATGACATCATCATGATGGCTGGGGCCCATAAAAACGTCAGACAGACTTCAGAGAAGTCATTCCGGTGTGGTAGCCTAGCCAGAGAGGTGAGTATAGGGAGGGGGATAAAGGACCATGACGTACATTCGTCCTTGGTCCTTAGGCTAGGGTCACACGAGTGCGTTTTCTACGGACTTTGCGCCCGTGCAGTACGTACGCACTTTTTGACGGAAGACGCAATAGTGGCCACACAGTCTGGTTTTGTGCCTGACTTTTTTTTTAACGGATGTAGGAGGGAAAATAAATTAAAATTAAACAACATTTTGTCCGTCAAAAATGCTGGACGTATAAATGCAGTCTGTCTGACCACGTTCCATCACTCACACACAAAGCTATGCGGACGTTGCGAAGGTGACGCACTCTGCATGTCCGTCCTAGCGGTTCGACGTTCTTGCTAACCTGCGTCCGTTTGCCACGTCCGTAATTCGTCCGCACTTCCGTGCGGACATACTTCGTGTGTGGGTCTTCATTGGTCATGATTATCTGCTACCTCGGACGTACTAAAGTGCGGCTACACGAACGTTAACAGTGCGTTCGTCTGACCCAGCCTTAAGGGGAATTTTCTCCAGGACGTACTATGTATGTCAGTGGTCCTTAAGGGGTTAAAATACTTTGGGCCCTATTACGATCCCCGCGCTAAACCGGGGGCAGTAGGGGGAAAAAACTGCACCTGCAGTATTCCCCCTACCGCCCCCGGTTTAACGGGGGATTACAATGCAGGCGCAAGAAAATGCTGCTTGCATTGTAGCACCCATTAAAAATCAGGATGCTCGCGGCAGCGTTGAGCGCAGCCGCGAGCATCCACTCGCTGGAGTCCATAGGACTTCATTGAGGTCCTCTCTGCCGGTTACGTGACCGGCCGGATCTCGCATCGCGAGATCCGGCCGGTCGGCGTAGGGATACGCAGGTAGAGACGGGGGGACTTTTTCCCCTTGTCTTTCCCTGCTCCCGCCAGCCGGAGGTGGCGACCGGAGCTGCGGTCCTCACCAAGGGACAGAGGGTGAGTACCTGTTTTTTTTTTTACTGTTTAAAGCTGGTGTTAAAGGATTCTGCACTAGGCGGAATATGTTAACACCAGGTCCTAGCTTTGGTTAACTTTTCGTTGACCAGCGCCAGGCGTTATTCAGCGCTGGGACATTGTAATACTTGCACCAGTGGCGTAACTAGAAACCTGAGGGCCCCGGTGCAAGAATCCACGAAGGGCCCCCCCCAAAAAAAGCTCTATATTTTTACTTATTTTTCACTGCAAAATGAAACAAAGATAGTATTGCCCCCCAGCTCACATGGATATATATTGCCCCCAGCTCACATGGATATATATTGCCCCAGCACACATGGATATATATTGCCCCCAGCTCACATGGATATATAATGCCCCCAGCACACATGGATATATATATTGCCCCCCCAGCTCACATGGATATATATTGCCCCCCCAGCTCACATGGCTATATATTGCCCCCCAGCTCACATGGATATATATTGCCCCCCAGCTCTCATGGGTATATAGGGCCCCCAGCTCTCATGGGTATATAGGGCCCCCAGCTCTCATGGGTATATAGGTCCCCCAGCTCTCATGGGTATATAGGGCCCCCAGCTCTCATGGGTATATAGGGCCCCCAGCTCTCATGGGTATATAGGGCCCCCAGCTCTCATGGGTATATAGTGCCCCCAGCTCTCATGGGTATATAGGTCCCCCAGCTCTCATGGGTATATAGGGCCCCCAGCTCTCACCTCTGCTGGCCCCAGGGCAGGCTCCGCCGGCGTCCCGTTCTTCTCCGAGGCGAGCGGCCGCTGGAAGCATGCATCTTGGCCGCTCGCCGGAAACCACCTGATCAGCGCAGAGGTCTCGCGAGAGGATCTCGTGCGCTGGTCAGGTGGTTCCTATCCCACGTGAGTGGCCAAGCTGCATGTCAGCGGCCGCTTGCAGGGAGAGGGACGGCCAGCGTGCGGCTCCCAGATTCCGGCGCTGATTGCCGGAATCTGGCGGGCGGCGCTGAGCCCCCCTCCAGTGGTGGAATGCCAGGGCCCGGTCGCAACTGCGACCGCTGCGACCCTGGTACTTCCGCCACTGACTTGCGCTGATTAACACTTTGCGCTCCCAAGGTTAAGTATAGGGAGCTTGAAGTGCAGTGACCTCGCGCTGAGAAGCGCAAGGTCCCAAACGCAAACAGGTTTTTTAACCCGTTTGCATTTGGATTGTAATATGCCCTAAACACCGCAGCTAAGCGTGCAGAGTGTAATAGGGCCCTTTACTTTTTCGTTTTCAGCAAAAAACTTTATTTTTTGATTTATTTCGATTAACTCTTTGTATTTTTTTACATTTTTGTTTCTCAATTCTTAAAAAGCAATCTTCTAAATTCTGTAGCAAACCTTTATATTCTGTTATAAAGGTCTTTTTTTTATATAATGTAGAGACATTTTAATACATTTTTATTGGTGTAGCCCCTTCACTACCAAGATATTTTTTTGCTAAATTTTTTTTATCATAACATTTATTTGAAACATAAGATATAAAGGTAACAATTAAATATAGGTTAAAATAGAAATTTCGTACAGAAATTGTTTTTTTAAGGTAGTTAAAAAATAAAAATAATGTTAATATGCTCATTTTTAATTTTTCATGTATTTGTTTATCCTTTACAGAAATGTTGTTAAAATGTAAGATTCTGAGCTCTAGATGGTGTCCTTTATTTTACAGAATTTCAAATGGGGTTTGCAATAATAAAAACAGTCAGCTCTGCTTTTGGGGATTTGTAGTGATCATAATGAGATTATTACAATGCAGCTTCCAGAAAAAACCAACAGAATATAAAAATATTATCTGTATGTGACATAATGCCTATATATTGTAATTACAGGACCACCTTGTAACTGTACTGTACAGGGATTTCCAATCATTATCATCCCTGAAACTTATTCCTGTACAGCAGTGACTGACCCCAGAGCGCTCCCTGCAATTTGCCCTGTCTCTCGTAGCTATAATGCAGCAGTAATCTATTTGAACTTTTTGTTACAGTAAGATTTAAGGCTGTTGTTTGCAACTGGTTTTATGACTCCAGGGTGCTTGGAGAGACATAAAACAAAGGATTTTGTTTCTCCACAGGGGGCACACTAATCCTGCTTTAAAACGGCATGTAAATATCTTTTGATATGCTAATTTGTGCTTTTCAATGCATTACAATGCAAAATTTAAATATCTCAATCTTGGGTGGGAAAGGGTTAAACATCTATTAGGAGAATTAGGAGAAAAGGAGAGTTCTTTTTTCCAGTTTGGTGGAATTCGCCACGGCCACTTTGGGGCTCTTCGGTTCCTTTCGGGGCTCTTCAGCGACGTTCTTCAATTTTTCTTTTTCGTAGGGCTTGGGAGACTCCGTCTTCGGCGCACTACGGTGATCATTCGCTAAATAGAGAATTCATCGAAATATTGAGGAAATGGAATCTCCGAAGTGCACCAAACTGTGCCGAGGTAAAAAGCTCCAAAAGTTCACTGAAGCCCAGGGAGTGCTCATAGCACCAGGAGATGGTCTCACACTGCCCAGACCAATACCCCCACGGACTGAGGAAAGTTAGGGTAAATATATAAAAAATAATAGGAACTGCTGTGTGCACTCATATTCACTGTCTTTACTATGAGTGTTTTATTGATGTGGATTCTGTGTGTGCTCATATTTACTGTCTTTACTATCACTATCAGGGTTATTCAGAGAGTGGTGAAAACCAGGAGAATTGCCAGGAGAATGAACAATCTAGACCAAATAGTCGATTTGGAAAGTGAGATAAATGGGAGAATTTTCACTTCTCCAGACATTCTCCTGCTTTTCACCTCTCTCTGAATAACCGTGTATGAGAGTTTTATTGCTGTGGATCCTGTGTTCAATCATATTCACTGCCTTCACCATGAGGCTTTTTATTGCTGTAGAACTGGTGTACATTCATACTCATGGCTTTTACCGCGAGAGCTATACTGCTGTGGTGCTCTGTGATATGCTCACCCACACACCATACATTACTGTGAGTTTATTGCGGTGGATTCCATGATATGCTCATACACACCTTAGATTGCTGCAAGCAATGGCAGAACTACCGCCATAACGACCCATGCGGGCGCTATGGGGCCCGCAGCCGAGCGGGGCTCGGTGAAGATTAGCAAGCCCGGAGTGGGGCGGACTGACCCGTTGGGCCCTCGGGGGGCCCGGATGCCACGCAGGGGGGTGCCGAGTACTGAATAGCATGAGAGACAGTGTTGAAGGGGAAGCGGCTGCATGCGTGCGCAGGTCACGTGGACCGGCCAGTCAGGTGGTACTGAGTCTCTGTACCACCTGACTGGCCGGACCGCGTGACTTGCACACACACGCGTGCAGCCGCCTGCTCTTTATTTAACTCGGACTCTCAAGGACTGGGCACCCCCCTGCGTGGCATCCGGGGCCCCCCCCTGGCAGGGAATCAAAGCCACGGGGCACACTCTGGCACCCCACTGCTACCCAGAGTGCTCTGCGGCCTGGAGGGACCCCCCTGCTGTCTCCGGGCCCCCCACACCCGTCAAAGAAAGGTCCTTTCTGGTATATATAAAATATATATTAAAGAGTTCTGATACGCTGACACACACTACACATTGCTGGGGTTTTATTGCTGTGGATTCTGATACGCTGACACACACACACCGCATATTACTGGGGTTTTATTGCTGTAGAGTCTGATACGCTCACACACACACCACACATTGCTGGGGTTTTATTGCTGTGGATTCTGATACGCTCACACACACACACCGCACATTACTGGGGTTTTATTGCTGTGGATTCTGATATGCTGACACACACACACTGCACATTGCTGGGGTTTTATTGCTGTGGTTTCTGATACGCTCACACACACACCACACATTGCTGGGGTTTTATTGCTGTGGATTCTGATACACTCACACACACACCGCACATTGCTGGGAGTTTTATTGCTGTGGATTCTATGCCCATACACCCCAACCATGACTGAGTTATATTGCTGTGTATTCTGTGCCCATACACCCCAACCATGACTGAGTTATATTGCTGTGGATTCTGTGCCCATACACCCCAACCGTGACTGAGTTATATTGCTGTGTAGTCTGTGCCCATACACCCCAACCACGACTGAGTTATGTTGCTGTGGATTCTGTGCCCATACACCCCAGCCATTACTGTGAGTAATATTGCTGTGGCTCCTGTGTATACTCATATGCCTAAAACTGTGAAAGTTTACGGCTGTGGATTCTGTGTATGCTTATACCCACACACTGTCCATTTCCATGAGAGTTTATTGCTGTGCAGCTCTGTGATACTCTCATACACACCACACATTACTGTGAGTTTTATTGCTGTGCAGCTCTGTGAAATGCTCATACACACTGCACCTCATTGTGAGTTTTATTGCTGTGCAGCTCTGTGATACGCTCATACACATCACACATTACTGTGAGTTTTATTGATGTGCAGCTCTGTGATATGCTCTGTGATACTGTGTTGTTGAATTGCATTAGTTCATTTTTTGTGTGGGGCAGACTGCGGGGGGAGGTGTTAGGTTGCAGGGGGGGCCTATACAACATTTTGCTATGGGGCCCTGTGATTTCTATTTACACCCCCTGGCTGCAAGGTTTATCGCTGTGGTGCTCTGTAATATGCTAATACACACTGCACATTACTACGAGTTTTATTGGTGTGGAGCTCTATGATACGCTGAGAAACACTGTACATTACTGTGAGTTTTATTGCTGTGGCGCTGATATACAATTTGTGCAATACATATTTTTGAAAACATTAAAAAAAATGTGAGTATTTTGTTTACCTTTTAAAGCTGGGTCCCTATCTAGAAAAAACGGCTGCTCTAAGATTAAGCCATTTACTGGTACAAACTGTCTCCTGCAGCTCTCTACACTGCAAGGTTAAATAATGGTTACCATGGTGAACCTATATGGTATATATGAAAGATGCAATATAAATTAGGCACTCGACTATTGAGGAATTATTATGCATAAGAACAGCCTAAATGACAAATTTCCTCTAAATGCAGAAAGAATTCCCATGCTTAGGTGAGACTGGTAAAGTGGAGTCACCTGTCAATAGAAATAAGTAATAGTTCTAACTAAATTGCAGTGATCACCCTGACCCACACACTGTACAGGCAATGTTTACATTACAATACGCACACTGCGGGGAACAAGCTCCTCTCTGCGCAGTATAATTAATGCAGCATATGAATTCCCACACTGCGGGGAAGCGCCTCTCTGCGCGGTATAGTTAATGCAGCATATGAATACGCACACTGCGGGGAACAAGCGCCTCTCTGCGCAGTATAATTAATGCAGCATATGAATACGCACACTGCGGGGAAGCGCCTCTCTGCGCGGTATAGTTAATGCAGCATATGAATACGCACACTGCAGGGAAGCGCTTCTCTGCGCGCTATAATTAATGCAGCATATGAATACGCACACTGCGGGGAACAAGCGCCTTTCTGCGCAGTATAATTAATGCAGCATATGAATACGCACACTGCGGGGAAGCGCCTCTCTGCGCGGTATAGTTATTGCAGCATATGAATACGCACACTGCGGAAAGCGCCTCTCTGCGCTGTATAATTAATGTATACGTCTGTTATGTGTATATGTATCCTGTCTGTATATTATAATTTAAAATGCAATAAAATTTGAATTTTCAATAATTTACGCACGCATGTGTAAAGTGGGTTTTTGTAACATTTTAACATGCGAGCGTTTACGGTTATATTTTGTATGAGTTGCGCTTGTTAAAAAAATTAGAAATGGGGGACTTGTTACATACATTTTTTTTGGGGAAAATTACACAATTTTTAACAAACGCAACCCATACAAAAATCGTTAGTGCAGCATCATTGTTCACATTATAATTAAATGGGAACAATATTGCTGCATTAGCAAAACAAAACAAAAAAACCCACTTTTTTTTTAAATTTATTTATTTTTTAGATTTCGACTATTTTTTTTTCATTCCGGGATAGTCGAAATAAAACAAAAAGTTTTCTTTTTTTTAATTTATAAATTTTTTAAATATTTTTTTATTTAATTTTTTATTTATAATTTTTTTAATTAACTTTTAACATGGTCATGTTTGGTATGGTTGGAAAGGCCATGCTCTGGCCGATAAAAGAATACCAAACATTAACCCTAGGTGCCACGGATCGGGAGTTCATTGGAACCTCCTATCTCCACCATTGGTGGCAACTAGGGGGTTAACGCCAGCATTTACTCTATCCAACGTCCCGATGTGAAACATCGGGACTTGATAGATTTCGACTATTTTATTTTTTTAACTTTCGGATAGTCGAAATCTATCCAAAGTCCCGATGTTTCACATCGGAAATTTGGATAGAGTAAGTCCGTGCGGCCGTTAGTCATATATACATTACTATTTTCTAACGATCAGCACGTTGGATAGCACTGTTGCTGCCAAGCGTCCTGATCCTGACCGTTAGAAAATCTGACTGCCTCTATGTTTAACCAACGAAAGACTTACAGGGTTATTCAAAGAGATTCGAAAAGTCACCGCACGTTCGGTGACGTTTCGTTCTCTTCAATTCGGTTCCTTTTGCCGATCCCATTTTGGTGACCTTGCGGTGTATTCAGCAAACACCACAGGGTCCCCGAATTGCAGGGAAAAGTCACCGCAAACCTGACAAAAACTAACCGCAAAACCCACCGAATGCACGCCGAAAACAAGCAAAAACATCTGGATTAACCTTCGAAAAACCCGAGCAGGAGCTGATCACACCCAGCGAAGCAGCCGAACAGGAGCCGAATCACACAGAGCCGAAGCAGCTGAGACGCAGAGGAGGCAGTGAATAAATTAGCAAAACCGTTTGTATGAATCTGTGAAAATGAAACGCTGTTTGCAAAGAAACTACTGAGCGAAAATGTCTGAAATTTACACAAGAGGTCCAGGGAATGATAATAAAGAGGGCTGTTACAGAAAAAAGAAGTAAACTTAAAAAAAAATCTAGAAATAAAGAGACTTTTTGCTGCAGAATTTTATAATGAATGGTTTATTAGATATTGAATTAAAACGGGAATATTTTTAACATTGAAGTCTATGGGATTCTCCTGAATAAATTTGCTGAATTAAACCACCGAATGGCAGGGCATTAGGGGAACCTTTCACTGCTGGTTTGTGTTCTCTGAATAGCCAAAGCAGTGCTTTTTTATGGGGATTTCACTGCCCTCGAACAGGCACCGAACAGGCACCGTATGTGCAGGCAATTCGCCAGGATTTGGCGAATTGCCTGCTCTCTGGATAGCCGAATGGCCAGGAAAGGTAACCGAGCGCTGATTTTCAGCGTTCGGTTACCTTTCTCAAGCAATTCGGATCTCTTTGGATAACCCTGTATCTCTATTGGATGGAGTAAATCTGTCGTTAAACATATAGACAGTCAGATTTTCTAACGGTCAGGATCAGGACGCTGGACAGCAACAGTGCTATCCAGCCTGATGATCGTTAGAAAATAGTAATGTATATATGATTAACGGCCGCACGGACTTACTCTATCCAAAGTTCCGATGTGAAACATCGGGACTTTGGATAGATTTCGACTATCCGAAAGCTAAAAAAATAAAATAGTCAAAATCTATCCAAAGTCCCGATGTTTCACATCGGAACTTTGGATAGAGTAAGTCCGTGTGGCCGTTAATCATATATACTTTACTATTTTCTAACGATCAGCATGCTGGATAGCACTGTTGCTGTCCAGCGTCCTGATCCTGACCGTTAGAAAATCTGACTGCCTATATGTTTAACGGCAGATTTATTCTATCCGATAGAGTAAGTCTTTCGTTAGTCGCAGAATAAAAAGCGCAAAATATTTTTACCTCATGCACAAGTCTAATTGATTCCAACATTTTTCTCTTTACCTTCACCTTTGCATTGTCACCCCAATCCTCGGACTGTAGGCTTTTTCGAGCAAAGTCCTCATTTCCTATCGTTCTCCATATATCAAGCTTGTTAATTTTATGTTCGTTTTGTCCTACCTATTGCATAGTGCTGTGAAATATGTTGCTGTTCATAAATAGCTGTACAAACAGTAAAAACAGTTGTAAAATATAGTCCATATTTGATGCCTTCTGCATCACTCTACTATACCCCACCTCTTGTAGAGCTGATCCAACAAACTACCAGGAAAATAATAAGCGTTCATGGGTAACATGGTAGATTGGAAATTGGAAGGGCCCCACAGGCACTCTTTGCTAAGAGACATGAAGAGGCTTGGGTCATCCAGTAAGTATATCCAGTTCCTGACAAAAACAGGAAAAATAAATTCTCAAAGTATCCGATCCTGTAAAAAAATCAATATACACTGGCAATGTGTAACATTGGTCAACTTGAACTTATATTAATAGGAAAAGTAATGTATTTTTTATTTTGAGAAAGGATACATTGAGATTTCTCTTGTTTTCAAGTATGTCCTGGGTGGCGAGTCTGTACCGTTAGGTGTCTTGCCCAAGGACACTTACTGGAGAGGTGCTCGTCGGGATCGAACCCATGAATCCACAGGCTCTCTTCACGCAGAGCAGTGATGTTACCTCTACTCCACCCAGACAGTATTATTTATATCACATACCCACAGCTACAGCTAAAGAAAATCTCTTCAGTTTGAGTTCCACAGGGAAATGATTTAGTAGAGTATTATTGCATTACGTTACATTTTCTTGTTATCATTATGGGAGCATAAATAACAGTAGCCAGATATGTTTATTTTCTAGATTTTCTTTCTTGTGTCAGTCAGAGCAAACAGAGGCATCTTATTACTAGGAAGCCATTGCAATATGACACAGGTCTCTGAGGATGCGGTAGGAGGCCAGACCTAGGTGCAAGGTGAACATCAACTCTGCTGAACTGGGTCTGCTTCTAGGCTTGGATATAATTAGCTTTCCTTCCTGAGGAATTCTGCTATCATCAGCTATAAATATGACAGACAGCTTGTGATAGATAGAAATGGAGTTAAAACATTGCCAGTCACGCCATGCAGCATTAAGGGAAGAAGAAACCTTTTATATTGACATCATCTTTTCGTAATAACAGCATAATGCACATAAGACATATGCGTTTCTTTACATTCCAAATTTAAATTCAGACGTAAATCACCATTTTAGGCGGGTTTTTTTCGTTCCAAAAAAAGAGAAATCAGTCATCTGAAAATACGAATTGGCCAAAAAATACGTATCGCAGTAGCAAAACGAAAACAACTAAATGAAATATCGGGAGGTAAAGTGATTCGAAAAATCTGAAACGATACAAAACGGAATGAAAATGATCCAAAAATGGAAAAAAATGGAACGAAAATGACCTATAATGAAAAAATAAATGGAACAAAATTATTTCAAACTAATAAATACAGGGATTTTTTTAACATTGAAACCTATAAGATTCGCCTATAGCTTACAATGTAAAAGCCAAATCCCCGTTTTTATTAAATATTTATTAAACAGTGTATTTTTTGCACTTGCAGCAAAAAGTCTCTTTAATTATTGATTTTTTTAGGCATTTTTTTGGTGAAATTCTAGGTTTCCTAATTTATTTTAAAGTAACAAAGGCTTTCTTTCCCATAAGTTTCAATGTAAAAAATATTCCCCGTTTTCATGAAACCGTTTATTCTTTTCACTTGAATTTTTTTCAAATTCTGTTTGTTTATTTGTTTGTTAGGGTTTTTTTAGGCATGTTTTGGGATTTTTTAGGTGAAATTTTAGGTTTCCTAATTTAATTTAAAGCAACAAGGCTTTTTTCTCCATAGGTTTCAATGTAAAAAAAGATTCCCGTTTTTATTAATTAAACCGTAAATTTTTTACACTTGCAGCAAAATGTCTTTTTGTTTATTTATTTTTAGAATTTTTTAGGATTTTTTTGGGATTTTTTGGGTTAAATTTAAGTTTCCTAATATATTTTAAAGCAACGAGGCTTTTTTGGCAATCAATGGTACTATGTTTCAGCACCGAAGATATCTCCATAGCCCTATCTATGTTCCTGAAACATCGCATCCGATGAATAAGATGTTTCGAGGGCGAAGCTGAGCCAGCGATGTGAGTGGACATGCCTACGCTGATGCTGCCCTGTATCTTTAAAGTTACTTACTGAATCCCCCATTTTTAACCTGCTGTGGAGGGTCTGCCCGGGGGTGTCATGAAGACACCAAAGATGATACGGATGGAGGGCACGGTGGTGGCGCCGATATTTGTGCCTAAGGCCCTGTCAACGGGTGGGCCGCAAGATGGTGACAGCTCCATGTGCAGTAGCCGGAGGAGCCCTTTCCCCAGTCCAGATGCACAAATGGCCGATGCAGAGATAGGAACGGTGACCTGGCTGGACATACAGCGCTTACAAGCATTTATCTCGGTGGAGCTTGCATGCCCCACGATAACCCTTACTGCAGAGGTCCAGGCTATAGGCAGCCGCATGGCCCACTTGGAGGAACATACGGAGGTGATCGCTGACAGTTGCAACGCAATTGCCTATCACTCTGAACCCTTGGCAGCAAGGGTTTCAGTCCTGGAGGATGTCCTGGAAGCCTTTCTAACCGGTCCCAGAGAAATAATATTGATCATCGGATCCTATAGTTTCATGCATTTGTGTACTCCCAGGTGTTGGCAGATGCCTGGCGTGTGCAACACCCTACTGTCCAGGACTATTTCTTTTATTCCCCAGTCCGCTCCACTTACTCTAGATTGGACTATTTCCTTGTCTATCCTGATTTTATCACAGCAAACAGAATTTGTGCTCTTTCCCAAGATAGAATGCAAATGGTGGTATAATAACCTTGTAGATCTCAAGGTTTCGTGTTTCGTGTTTCGTCAGCCCTAGGGATCCCTGATGAAGTTAGTCCTAGGGCTGATGAAACACGTCGGATGTCTGGTCTGGAATAAATACTTTTAAAACCTGATTCCTGAGTCTTGGCTGAATCCCTCCTTAAGTGGAGCCCTGGTATCCATCGCAGAGGCAGTGGCGATACTTGAAGTCTGACAGAGGCATTTCCCTACAGGACAGCACCCTGGGCTTCCAACAACAAAGTACCCAGAGGAGGGGTAACGTTATACGCGCTAACATTTTTTATACCCTGTGAGTGTGATTCGAGCAGGGGCTGCGTGTTACAAACACTGTGTTACAGTATTACGCTATGATCCTTTTTTATCTATATTCCTTGTAGATCTCAAATCCTTTTTTTCTGTATTATCCTGATTTTATCTCTGTTGTGACTAAATCCTCAATTGGCTCCATAACATGGTCTGACCACGTGGATCTACTCCTGCACATACGGCCTTTGATGCACGGTGGGGGGTGGGCAGTGGCGACTCGACCCCTTATTATTATTTTCCAAACTGGGTGCTAGGGATGCTGTACAGGCCACCCTTGGGCAGTATTACAATGTTGGTGCTAACATAACCAGATCTGTTGTAAACTTAAAACCTCCATAGGCTATAATGGCTCTGGGAAGTTTACAACAGCTCTGGTTAAGTTAGCACCAATTATGTAATATGTCCCCTTGACTCCTACTTTATTATTAATGATACCCCTGATACTTCAATCCACACCCTGTCGAACGCCCATAAATTAGTGATTCGAAGGGGTTTTACTGAGCCAGGCTTCTCACCATAAACGTTTGAAGCTCCACTCCATCGTCACCCTCCAAACCTAGTTACGCCATCTACAGCTTTTGCATAAGCACTCTCCGATGTAGGATTCTTTTTCACAGCTGACTCGTACTCGGACTGAGCTCAATAGTTTATTTATGGACGATGGGGGTCAATCATTTTCGTGGTTTAGGAGACAATACTATGAGCAGGCTAATAAACTGGACACGTCCTTGGCCAGGATTTTGTGCCCTTGACGCTCTGCTGTTATGATCCCCTTGATTATCTATATATCAGGGATGCCTTTACTGCTTACTTTGCAGAACGCTATCAGCAATCCCCGACACACACACCCTACAGAATGCTTCATTATTGACTAAAATAGTCTTGTATTTGTGCCACCTCCAGCTCCCCACCCTTGGTAATAGCCAGACAGCAACCTTGGCATCCCCCATTACGGAGGAAGAGATTTGGGTCTAGTGAAGCTTAATAAGTCCCTGGGCTCGGATGGGTATTCTTACCAATATAAAACCTTTTTACCCACGTTGAAACCCTTATGAACTGCCTCTTTAATGAGGCTAGGGAGGGTGCTCCCTTTCCAGCAGAATCTTTATAGGCCTCCGTAGTCCTTCCTAAACCCGGGACGAATCCTGAGGGTATTGATAATACACGGATATTAAATTGTTGGCGAAAATCCTCGCCTGGCGCTTAGATCCCTTTCTCCCTTCCCTCTTCTCGGCCGACCAGGTGGGTTTCAATCCAGGACGCTATGCGTTTGATCATACCTGTAGAGCAGAGGATTTCCTCAGGTTCATGCATAAGAGACATATTCCTTCCCTTTTCTTGTCTCTGGACAAGTTCATATGCGCGGGGAAACGCTGCTGGGTGGCACAGACTACTCTTTATCGCCCCAGAACTTTGGGCGGCTTGGGATTGCCTTCCCTCTTCACCTACTATTATGCAGCTCAACTGGCTCAAATCGTAGCCCGGCAATCTGAGACGGGTTCTCGCAGGTTGGTTGACCTGGAGACCACTTTTATGCTTCCAAACATCTTATCCCACTGGATATGGATACTTAGAGAACATCGCCCTCTGTTGACCACAGATTGCCCCGCAATATATATATTTTTTAAAAATAGACAACCCAAGGTATTAAATTTGAGGCAGTTTGACTCTTTTAATGCAACCATTTTACCACGAATCTATGCCAAAGTTTGAGAAAAAATTTTTTGGAGTGCTTTATTTTTTTACACAGTTTGCTATTTAAGAATACATGTACTGAGACCTTTAAGGGTTACTGCCAAACAACACCCCAATACATGTCCAGCCTTCATATCGAGGCATCCCTGCAATAGCAATAGGTCACTCTATTTACGTCAGGTACGTCCTTGGTCTGTAAGCACTTTTCTAGAGCTCACAAATATTTTATGTAGCAAGTGTCACATCATCCATATAAAAGTAAATTATATTATATAAAGTATAACACTTTCACTTGAGTATATTGCTTTGTAATAATGCATTTCATGTTCCACTGAAATGAGAGAGATTGGTTTTGTCACCAAGGATGACTATAGTACAATTGTATCTCATATTGTAAGTGTACTGTGTAGATGATTTTATAGAGGGATTTATATAAGAGAACAAAGTCTTTTAATGAGAGATTCAATTCTTTCCTACTCTAAAAGTTCTTAAAGCACTGTTAAATTTGTTAATAACAGCATTTATATTTGATGTAAATGTCAATATCTATATTACATCAACACTTTCCACGTTAAGCCATAGGCAGGAAAGGATCCCAAGGGTTTTTATATGTTCACCAGATGGATATGCATCATAAATCACTTAAAACTGTCTGCTTATATGGTGCATCTGTGTAGTTGATAGGAAAAAAGAAACATATAATGCCCCCTTTCCCAATTTATTAGTTACTGTAATGTAAGATAACTATTAATAATATATGTATTTAAACAGAAATTTTATTATGAATATACAGTATACCCATACATAAAAAGCATAAACAGGGCAAAATAAAGGTCTATGGTAACCAAATCTGATTATCTAAAATTAGTTAATGGTGAGGGTAAGGTCTGTTCTAAAGGTTAATTATTAGTCTTATTACTTTTGTTTCAAAATGTTGTAAAGCCTCAAGAATAGTCCGTCCCACAACAAAATAGCAATATCTTCTCTTTGTGAAAGCGTTCAGATTGGGCGTTTAATAGAGATGTGCATTCTTTTCAGAAAAATTCGGAATTTGGAATGAAATTTGATAATTCGTAAGTACTTCCAAATTTATGAATCGATATGATACGAATTTGAAACGAGACAAAACTATATATAAAGAATTTATTTCGTTTTACACTGTGTCATCATCATAAAAGAAACATTTGAATAACTGATATCTATTGAATTTGAAATGAACTATCAAATTGATATCAACTATCGAATTTGAAATGAACTATCAAATTGATATCAACTATTGAATTTGAAATGAACTATCAAATTGATATCAACTATCGAATTGATCTTAACTTACAATACAAGTAATAGTAAGCAAAGGACTTTATGAAACAAATTAATTTTGTTTCACTGTTTAATTTGACTCAAATACTAAATCTGTGACACAGCTTAAATTTTAACCCTAGCTTTTCTTTTAACAGCAAAATTTGATTAATTCGGGTTTTATCTAGTGATCCAAAATTCAAATTGATATTAACTATCGAACTGATATATGAAATTCGAATCGATTCGAAATTTCAAATCAATTCAAGATTTCAAATCGATCCAAAATGAAACAAAACGAAATACGAAACAAAAATTAGTTACGAAATTCCAAAAAACAAAATGATTTAAAAACGTAACAAAACGAAGCTAAACAAAACAAAATTTTCAGCCATGCACATCCCTAGCGTTTAACACTTCATTGTAAAGATCGAGGACACGTGATCTTCATAAGCCGGTGCCCCGATATCAAGTTTTGGTCTAATTCTCTTGCAAAGAAATGCAAGTGGGCTTCGGAATATGCCCCCAAGTATGAGCACCTCAGACATGACAGCTGAGGTGCTAAAACAGTTTGAGCAGCTGGGATCTGTTTTTGTTTAATGCAAGGATTCCAAGTTGTATTAAAGAGATGTCGTGGCACTTTTTGGCCAGCAAATGGCCCATCTACCTGTCAAATAGTGCATACAGTGTCAAAATATGCTTTAGATATTCCCAAGCACATTTTCACGGTATGGCTTTTGCAATTTTTTTCCCATTATCTCCTTCACTACAAAAATCCACTGTCAGGAGCCAGTTTTTATTGGAAAATAATTTTTAATTAATTATACAGTAAGAAATATTTGGGAACCATCCAAGTATGTCTCTTACTGTAATAACCTATGTGGCAGACAGATGGTGCCATCTAGGTGCCAAAAGGAGTTACTGCAGGTAAAACTGCAGCTCGTGTCAGTATTGATTACAAAATAGCAAACAAATTAGATAACAATGGTTTTGAGATAAAAAAAATCCTGTTATCTTTATAAAGGCTCCGTTTTAGCTAGATTGCTTATGCTTGCAGTCATTGTGCAAGGTTTGATCATGACTGTTCTGTACTGGATTAACCACTTGGCTACGGAGGACGCGCTCAGGGCCAAGCGCTCAGAGCCAAGTGCTCTTCCTGTGCGATGAACGCGCCCAGCGCATCCTAGCACAGGAGACAGCAATCGGCCGGAATCCCGGCCGATTGCTGTGCCCCCCGGTGCGGGCTGACATCTTGGATGTCAGCCCGGCACTCCGGGACCCCGGCGGGGACAATAGATGTCATTGCGGCGGCGCGATGAGATCTATTTCAGGCACCCCCCGCGAGTGCAGAGGAGGTGACTGAAAGGGAGGGGGAGGTCCTTCGGACCTCTCTCCCTCCCGATCACCTGGGGCCAGCAATTAAAGGCAGGCATCATTTGGAAGGGCACAGCCTGCCCTTCCAAACAGTTCCTGGCTTTAACCCCTTGGGGGCCGGATCGCAATTCAGCGCCAAAAAGTGCTGGATTGCAATCCTCTCCCGGAGCCAAGCTTCTGGGATCTCCGCCTGATGATTGGTGTCATCGTGCATAGCGCGATGACGTCAGTTTTAGAGTTAACCCCTAGCTGCCACCAATGGTGGAGATAGGGGGTTTATTGGAACCCCCTATCTCCGAATCCGTGGCAGCTAGGGGTTAATGTTTGGTATCGTTGGATCGGCCAGAGCATGGCCTTTCCAACGATGACCACCTTAAAAGTAACCAAAAAAATATATAAAATAAAAGTGGAAATAAAAAAATATTTAAAAAAAAATAAAATAAACAGCTTTTTTTTTGTTTTTGTTTTGTTAATGCAGCAATATTGTTCCCATTTTTTATTATAATGTGAACAATGATGCTGCACTAACGATTTTTGTATGGGGTGCGTTTGTTAAAAATCGCGTGATTTTCCCCCCAAAAAAAAGTAACGAGTCCCCATTTCTAATTTTTTTAACAAGGGCAACACATAGAAAATATAACCGCAAACGCTCGCATGTTAAAATGTGAAAAAAACACTTTACACGTTGTAAATTATTGAAAATTAAAATGTTATTGCATTTTTTGTTATAATATACAGACAGGTCATGACGTATACATATAATAATGCTATATTATGAATCTGCCGAGTCTGCCGGAAAGAACGATATATAATATGTCTGGGTCATATAATACAATATGGCTTCAAAACGCGTTTAAACATGATGACCGAAACCGGTAAAAATGACCTCAGCACACAGGCATGAAATGGCTCAGCAGCGAAAAGGTTAAGGCCGTCATGGACCTGGCGCGGGAGAGTTGCCTGTGCCTCTGCCCCTACCCAATGTGCTATTACCAGGGGCTGACTGGCAACTCTTGCTCTAACGGGCAAGTACAACCCAGGGGCCCATAGTGCAGCAGCTCGGCCCCCCTGCTCATTTCTACTCTTACTTGCGGCCTCCGCACTGATTTTGTCTTATATTATCAGTCGCAGCAAATATTCAAATTTCCATTCAGATTTCAATCACATACAGCGTGTAAAATTATTTTTTCACATTTATCATCCAAACGTTTGTGGTTATATCTTGTATGGGTTACTCATGTTAAAAAATGAAATGGAAACCTTTTTATTGCATTTCACTGAGAAAATATGCAATTTTAACCACAAGTGTAAAAAGAAACAATTTCACTTTTTGTTTGGAGGATTGGGTATTATTAATAATATGTCTGTAAAACAGTCACTGAACTTGCTCCCATTATAGGAAATGTGAAAGTGAGTAATGGCAGTAGTATTGCTCAATTTATACTTGACAAATGGACAATGCCATTGCTTTGGAACAAAAAAAAGAAATAGAAAAAATGAAAAATAAATAGTTTTTTTTCTTTTATATTTTACATGGTTATGTTTGGTATCATTTGAGTGGCAAGATTCTGACCTGTCCAATGACGCCTAATTAGACATTGTGCGGTGTAAAGAATGAAGATAAAGGAGTCCAATAGACCTCTGCTCTCCTCACAGCGCTGTGGCGACTTGTGTTTTAGAAGGACCATTGCATAATAACGATTTGTCATCACCTCCATATTTGCTCCCATCATTGGAAATGAGAAGGTAAGTGAGTGCAGAAGTGTTGTTTGCTTTATAAGTAAAAGCCCAAAATGCCGCTGCCTTAGATTTTTTTAAATTTATTTTTCCAATTTTACATCTTGCATTACATGATCATATTTGGTACTGTCTGAAAGGCCAGATTCTGACCTTTCCAATGATGCCTCACTTGACCTTGTGCGGTGTAAAGATTAGAGACGCAGGGTTCCAAAGGACCACCAGCACTCCTCGCTGCAGTGTGGTGGTTTAGGTTTTTGAAGGAACAATGCGTAATAACGCTTTGTGCCATCTTCTCCACTCTTGCTGGTGACATGGTATATGAGATGGTGAGTTAATGCAGCTTCATTGTTCAAGTTAAAAAAAAGGAAATTTGCATTTTTTTTGTTATTGTTACATAAAACGTTGTCATGTTTGGTATCATGATCTACTCTTTATAATTATACCTCATATGATCCTGTAGCTGCTATGGTTCTGGAGAAACAGGGGTCCAAAGACCATCGTTGCAGACTATAGGGGTTATTCAGAGAGAGGCGACCTGGCCCGAAATGTCACCAAACAGGGAATTTTCCCGTACAGTGCCATTACGAGGCCATTCGGCTATTCAGAGAGCAGGCAGTTCACCAAATTTTGGCGAACTGCGAGCAAGGATGGTGCTGTTCGGGGGCAGTGAAATCCCCCCTAGAGTAGCAATGGTTAATCAAATCAGAGAGCACCGAATAGCAGAGAAAAGTTGCCGAAGTGCCCTGCTGTTCGGTGTTTTCATTCGGCATGTTTATTCAGGTGAACCCCATAGGCTTTAATGTTAAAAATATTCCCATTTTTATCCAATATCTAATAAACTGTTTATTATTTTGATCTTCAGCAAAAACTCTTTTTCTTTATTGATATTTTTTGTAGGATGTTTTAGGCACTTTTGTTTCTTTTTTCGCCAATTTTTTTTTCCTTTTTTATTTAAAGCGTTTTCTCTTTTTTTCTGTAACAGACCTTTTTATTATTGTTCATAGGACCTTGTATGTAAATTCCAGGCATTTTCGTTCAGTAGTTTTTTGGAAACAGCGTTTCAATTTTGGCCCTTTAAATCATATTGTTTTGGGAGTTTTTTTCACCACGTTCGTCAGTTTGTCGGCTTTCTCCAGTGGCTGGTCTGCACTGTGATTGGTGGCTCATCGGCTTTTTCCAACATGTTTGGCTTGTTTTTTGCGGCGGTTCGGCAGGTTTTCGGTGGGATTCTGGCAGGTGTTTGGTGGGTGGGTGGTCGGCGGTTTTGCAGTGGGTTTTTCCTGCACTCCGGAGACCCTGGGTGAATGCTGAATTCACCGCAGGGTGGGGAACTTTGATTCCCCGAAGTGCAGGGAAGTGTGTGTGGAACGAGAGAGACATTTCGGTGCTCTCTGAATAACCCCCATTGCTACCCTTTCTCTGGGCCTATTATGGGGCATGGGCTTGAAGCTACAGCTCCAATAACCCCTATATTAACCCTACCCTGTTCTGTATGCACATTTTGAATATCTTGAAGAATGTCTGAAAAACCTGATGAGCTACAATCATATATAACAGTGTTATTTCTTGCTTTATTGTGTATCTTTTGCATTTCGAAACTTGTGAGGTTGTATTGATTTTTGCCTTTTAAAGTATTTACAGGATTCGGATATACAGTATGTATACGTTTCCGCTTCCTGCAGCTAGTGGTTTGGAGGAAAGTATAAGCCTTCACAATGCGTTGCAAGCCATAGAACTGTATTTTAAACTTACATCACAAATAGTGGTCAATGAAAGATGCAATAGTGTACATTCATTTTTGAGCAATGTTCTCAAGTGAACTCATTGTTGGGTTCAAGAAAAGCTATGTGGACTCCGGCTCAATAACTAAATTGCTGCAGATCTTGTGGAGAGCAGGAGATGTGACAGGGTAATGGCTTGGTTGGCATAAACATGTGGGTGTAATTCTTTATTTGCTTGAATAGGACAGAGCAGATAGGTGATTTATTTTTCAGAAATTTCACGGGGAAGGAAAAAGATGTGTTGGTACTAACCTCATATTTCTAATGAACATTCTTTTTTGTGCATCAGTCACATGGGAACTTTATGTCAGATCTTTCTAATCGCTGATCAGATTCCTCCTTATCCTGCAGTGCCAATTGACATATTCTATCACAATCATACCTATATTTCATGTCAACTCACAAGCAGGATTAAAGGGACACTCTATAAACCCTGGCCACTTTTTCTTATTAAAGTGACCAGGCTACTTGGAGGGCCCCCCCGCTCAACCCCCTCCTCTCCCTCTAGTTCCATTTTGCCAATAATGCTGTGTGAAGCGGAGGGTTTCCTCAGCCCACACAGCTCTCGCTCAGCAGACAGGACATGAAAATCCCACCTGCGAGTTCCAACTCAAGACCAATGCTGTCAGCATGCTATATATGCTGACATCATCTTATCTCTGAACGCTTGCAGTTGCAGCAGTAAGCGTTGTGGGAGACGGCAGCTGAGGACTGGTGCTGTCCATGCATACGCAACTCCACTCCATCATTCTGCGAGGCGTGCATAGTGTATGCCACAACAATTTACTTACGCTACAGAAATTTCACAAGAAGCTGCAGGGACTTCTGCATTTCGGAAGTGCTTAGCTGAAGGGGAAGAGAAGCACAGACCGAGGAAAAAATGGTGAGTAATTACATCTAAAATAAAAAATATAATAAAAAATAATTAGGCAGATGATGTCAGCAGCATTTGCCCAACTATTTAAGCTGATAGAAAGGGGGAGCATTTTTTTTTAGTAGAGTAGCCCTTTCACAACTCACAACCTAGAGAAAAGTTAACTATTTCCGTACCAGTTATAACCAACACAATAAGATCAAGAGGGATGATGAACAATGGAAGGTTAGAATAAATTGGACAGATGAGCAATGGAATGTAAGAAGAATGGGACAGACAACAATGGAGGATGTGAAGAATTTGGCAGAGCAACAACAGCAAATGAGAAAAATGGAGCAGTGGCACAATCGAGAGGATCAGGATTTGGCAAAGGCCCACTCAAATTATTTGTTCCAGGTCCATGGCTACACAAATATACCTAATTTTAACTACTCCTTTCCCTGGTCCTACCAATTTATACCTGAACACTACAGCTATAGCCTAGGACCTAGAATCTCTATCTGACAAATACTAACCAGACTATCCTCCAATACCAATAGCTCTTACTGGTTAGTTTCAGTGTCATTGTGCATTTCACAGGCTATTAGATAATATGAAAGTGGTAGTAAAGCACAAGTTGCAAAAACTGATAGATATAGTTTAGTAGCCTTGGGAATGAGCAACATTTGAAGGAATTTAGATGAGAATAGATATTGATTAATTAATGTGTGCGTATAGATATAGTTAAAATGTGGTCCTCTATATGCATTCCTTAATGAAATGAAGAACATATAATCTTCATAACATCTAGGGGTGAGAAAAGAGGTTAAGTAATAAAAAACTTGGAAAAATACCTGTGAGATTTGAGATAAATTCTAGATTCTATTACATATCTATATCATATGTTTTCGATATTCTTTTACCTGTAGTATGCTGCTATTTATTTAAAGAACATGAGCAGGTCCATTATGGCTGTTAAGAACACCAGGCAGTGGCTGATGGGACACAATGGCTGTAAGCTGTAGGCCTCAAGCCACAGTAAAGCCCCAAAACCTGCCATTGGGTTTTGTTTTGAGAAAGGATTTTACCGGGAAGGATACATTGAGATTTCTCTTGTTTTCAAGTATGTCCTGGGTGGCAGGTATATGTACCGTTAGGTGTCTTGCACAGAGAACACTTACTGGAGAGGTGCTCGTTGGGATTGAACCCATGTCTCCACAGGCTCTCTCCACGCAGACCAGTGATATTACCTCTACTCCACCCAGCCGGTACAGTACGGTTATCCACACTGCATCCATGACTACCTAAACCTCACCCCATGCACACATTTATTAATGGAGCCTGTCTACTTTACTCTGCATCCTTCATGCCTAGACCACAGACCTTTCCCATGGTGCTCTTCAGTCCACCCCTAAACATCATCTCTCCTCTAATGAAAACGGTACAGCATCCTAATTAAAATGTGCCTTCTTCCATCCGAAAATAGTCTTGTTAGTTTTTAGCTTTTTACATTTTTACATTTTAATTCCCCTGTGCCCTTTTGTGAAACTACTAACATCCCCAGAAAATCCATCTATCCCTTTATTATTACCAATTCAAGCTTCTGTGTGATGTCATAGCCGACTATTCCACAATAACATTATTAAGTAATGTTTCACAGTCGTCCCAGTGTTAAAGAATACTTCGGTAGGTCAAATTCTCATCGCTGTATGCCATGAATGTATTATAGTCTAATTATACAAGAATTTCCACAAAATCTGAAGCATAATAACTCCGAAAGCTATCTTTTCTGTCTTTAGTTGAAATATTCATGCATGTTCAATATTAAACCAAGCACGCTTGTCACCGGCCTGCTGATATATGTGTTGCTTTAAGCCTTACAAACGTAGGATCTATTATTTCATGGTCTAAAAATACCTGATAGGATAGAATGCAGTATTAGAATGATAAAAGGGGTTCAAACACAAACTGATTAATGCATGTGCATCTATATGTTGAAGCTCTCTGTAGCTTCTTTTGCTGCAGGCGTTGTTCAGTTTTTAGCCCGTGTTAGCACATGCATATGTTTATGAGAGAGAGACATGATTAGTTGCTTTTGGCTATATTTCTAGGCTAGCGTTTATATTTTCCTCCTTTCCGAACTTGCTCTCAGACCGCAAAAGAGGCCATACATGTATATATTTATATATGTATATATATATTTATTTTGTTACTGTCACATATGGTCGTTCAGTTCTTTCTTCACATGCAGAAATTTTAAACCGACATCTCAAATTGAAGAGCTGCAATTGACCCATTATTCTGTTTATTTAAATCCAAGGCAAATGTGGCAGGAGGGACATTACAATCTGAAATTGCAATATCTGGAACGAGTGGTAGTGAGATAAAGGGAAATGGAACTGAGGGAAGCAGATGGCTTGTCAGCAGAGAGTGGTAGGTTGCTCCACGACTCCAGCTAATTAAGTCTTAATGCATTTTTTAGAGCCTTTGTTTTAATATAAAATGGCTCTGAATCACATTGGTGTAAATCAAGGCACATCAAATTGACTCATCGAATATGGGACATTTAGTACGGGCTAATTATACATGTACGGCTTTGGCTAAATGGTAGCTCGCCTTTTTTGCATAGGGTACAGAAAATCCAAATTTACTCTCAATTGTTTGTGCAACCCTTTGACCTTCACTGTTGTAAGCAGTGATAAAGCTGCTGCAAAATGCTTGGAATAAGGGTTGAACAGCACAAAAAATGAAATAAAACAGGTTTGCAGTTTGGCTACGACAGACCACTTTTTGTTGTTAATATCAAAAAATTTTTAGAAATTAGAAAGTGGATTTATATGTACAGCAAAGGGTTTCTTCTATCTTTTTTCATGTGCACCTGTCGAAAAACATTGTTTTTAGGAAGGTAAACCCCCAGAAAATATTTACACTTAAAGATGAGCTCTCCTACAAAATTGCTTCCTCCTCCTCCTGAACTGTGAGCAAAAAAAGGGCCCTATTCTGTCCCTGCCATTAAGATAACGTCTGGCGACATTATACATAATCATTATCTTAACAGCTTGAGCCGCTTTTGATCTTTCTTTGCTTATGGCTCGGAAATAGTGACTCTTTATTGTTTTCGCAGCAAGAACAGTGAGGTATTCCAGCGTAGCTTGCTGTTCTCGACTTTTGCAAGATTCCTTAACACGTATTTTGAGGCACAGCAAACCCCCCATTTACTTACCTTTAATCCAGGGGTGCAGAGGGTCTCTCTGTCTGGAAACATGAAAAAACAGGATAGAATATTTCCCAGTGTTCTTCCTCTCTCCCTGTATGACCCTGCTCAAGCAAGCTCGTGACAGGGTCTCTCTTGGCTCCATGGAGTCCTATGGACTCCAGGAGCCAATACAGTGCTGGTATCTCTGGTCAGCTCCCAAATATATTGACTTGAGCCGGTATTACAACAGCTGCGTCAGTAAAAGCCCGGTAGCAGGAAGCTGCTTTAATGGATAACATATAAAAGCAATGAACTATAATTGCTAAAACGCGTTTCGCCGCTCACATATTCAGTTGACTTGTAAAGTTAAAAATATGAATGACAAAATGCGATTTGCCTTTTTTATTTAACTGTTTTTATATTTTACCCAGTAAAGTTTTTACGTTACTTAAATGCGCTGTTTATCGAGGTTTGAGGTTTTAAAAAATTGTGTCTGGATAAAAGTTGTCACATTTATTTTGTTTAAGCAATCTGCTAAATGATCTGCACCATAACTATATACAGTATCTACACATTTAAGTTATGGTGGAGGGCAAAAAGTGAGTGTAAAACCCTTCACATTTCTTTGAGAACCAACACAGAGCCTAATGAAAAATACAACAATAAGGGCTGACTAGTGGCAAAGGAACAATCCACACACCATATATGTGAGAGCCCAATAGGCTCCTGTCCATGTGAGTGCAACAATTTCTGGCAGCTAAAATATTCAACGTTTATGCTATGTTCTGGACCTCTTTCATTGATAGAAGGCTATTGCACCACAACTAAGGTTGATGTGAAAATAATATTATCAATATTTTTTTGATAAAAAATTATATTCCCATTGAGGCCTTTACGAAAGGTGAATTGTTTGTTTTACATGTTTGTTTGGGATCTGAGGTAGAGGCAGATGGTTATTTTTCCTGTTATTTTTGGTGTGTATATTTGGTTGTAACGCTTTGAATCAAGTGCAGGACTTTTCAAGCACAAGAGATTATGTAAAGTAATGTATAATATAGGGCATAAACGAATAAATGTATACACGTGGATCAAGAAATTCTGCTTTCTGATTGTTGATGATTTGTTCATTCAACTTTGTGAAAGCAGTTTTCATTTAATATCCTTGCAAATAATCATTGAAGTAGTAATAGAAACACGAGTAGCCCCTGTGGAAATTAAGGCGACAATATCACAAAAAATGAAATGTCCTTATTTTGATTGGTTTTCTCCTGTATTTTTAGTTAAGAAACTATTTAACTTTATATGTGTAACTGTGGGCATCCATTCTGTAATATTTAGTATTGTAAACTGCCCCCCCCTCCCGTATCCATACAGCACTTGTCGCTCACTGTGGGACATTGGATATGGAATTTTCTATGGGCCAAAAGTCCAGAAAACCGACCTATTGACTTGCATTGTGTGGAATATACATAAATTACATCAGCAGGGGTGCCATTCAGTGTGGTTAGCCTACTATCGGATCTCATTCAGCTGCCATCTCTTATCTCGGGTATCTTAGACAACACAGTAGATCCCCCGCAGCCTTATCTAAACATTCACTCCTCCACCCCATTGCCTCTTCACTATTGCTATATCCTATACCACAGCTGTAAAGTTAGACTTGCCCTAAGATTTTGGTAAATGTTGCATCATGGGAAAACAAACAAAATGGAAATAAGAGATAAACACCTAAGTTTATTTTTCCTTTTTATATACAATTGGTTCAAACAAAGAAAAGAAAAGCAGCATGTGTTTTATACACTTTTTATGCACAAATAATCTAGTTACAGCTTATGTTAGTGGTATTGTTCTTTTAATTGATAAGCATGGTATGTTTATGATCTCATAGCAGCTGAGATTTTTGCTCGTCTTTAGTTTGTGGCTGACTGGCTCTTAGTGAAATACAGTTGTTATAATCGGAAGTTAAGAACTAGCATGGGAAAATATTACATATATATATTCAGTATATATATATATATATATATCAAAATGAAACAGTGGAATCTTAGTTTTTTTTTATGTTTACTTTGACAACAGACAACATCAAGGCAAACATCACCTTCATAGCTCCACTCCATTCACTTTATCCCTTATGAGATTTTATCTTATGACTGAGGTCAAAGGTGTTTTGTTTAGCTTTGGAATATATGGTATTAAAAGTGCAGACAACATTTTCCTTTTGGTATGTTCTTACTCAGCTCTACTTCATACAGTTTACACTGTACGTGAGTGATAGGAGGGCAGAACTTATTTATTGTGGATATCCAATAATAGGCTGATGACATACATAGGCTGATGACATCACAATAGCTGAGCTATTTCTCCCGCTTATACTATTCTTTAATCTTCGGCAGGCTGACTTGGAGTTAGACAGCTTTTTGATGTTGCTATATATAATCGGATCACCTTTAAACTGTTAAAAAATAAATACTGCAGTCAAGTTAAAAAAAAAAGTTATGAACACTATAAAGAATATTTGGAGAATTATTTACATATGGTTACTTTCTGGAGATTATCATTTCGAAAGAGTTCATATTATTTGATTTTATTTGTTTATTTTCTGCTTTGAGTACTTAGATCAAGTATAGCTTTGCTACTGGTGTGAAAAAACATGGCAGACATGGATAATTTTTCTCTCCATTATACCGTTTGCTTCTGAATAAAAGCACATTTGAAAGGGGCTTTTATTTAAGAGGCATCAATGCATCCTTATGGAGATTTAAAGTAGTGAGGTGTTTTGTGGATTTCAAATGCCAAGCATGGAATGGTGATGACGTCAAAATACATTATCTGTCTTTTATGCTCGTACTTATCATTCATAACCTCTTCATTACCATACAATTATTCAATATTCAAAAGCATCTGCAGGTACTCCGATATCGAGTGTAGCGCTCACTCCTGGAGGAGTCGCTGAATTAACCTCGGGTTAGTCTCACCGCGCTAGGGAATAAATATACACCAGCACTGTTGTGGATTTTTATAGATTATATTCTTTACTGATCCCAATAAAGAAGCATATATAATGTGGATACGGTATTTGAACGACAGGATTTCGTAATGCGGGAAAAACACGCGGCGGCAAAAGAAAAGTTTAACCCCTTTAGTTCTGGAGTGTAAGTCCCGTGAATGTAAAGATGTATGTGTATTGTCTCGGGTACCCGGAGACTGTATTCAACTGGCCAGTGAATGAAACAAACAAATCTTCGACTAGTCACGTTGGGGCCCTGTAGATTTAAACAATAATGCAGCGTGCGGTCCTTAGATTTGGAACTGCGGCCTGGGAGGCCTCTCACCCATCCGATAGACAATCTGTTCAGCGCCCGACCAAGGATGTCTCTCCGCTTATGCACTGGGACTCTGTGCCACTGGATCCGCTCCTTGTTTGTCTGATCTCCACACTGCGAACAACGGTCTACTGCCTGCACTCCCAATGGATCATCGCGGTCTCCTAATTCGGGGTCCAGCCGGAACTAGATCGCTACTCTAACCTCTCAGCGGTGCGTAGGCAGGTCTCTGCAAGGTCACTGTCCCGATCTCCAGCACCAGCGAGGCAGCGCCTGCACTCCGGCCTGGTCATGATCCCTGGCAGTCTCACGTGCGTCCTTCACCTTTCGCCGCTCGGCTCACTCTGCCTCTCCTCCGCACGAGGCTGCTGATCTCCTTCCTCTTCCTCCCACCCACTTCCTGTACTCCCCCAAAGCATGATGGAAAGTGTAGTTCCGTTTACATCCAACATAGTTCATATTGCCTCTGTCTCCCCTGGTGGCCATAATAAGTAAATGCAGCAAACACAGTCTTTAAACAGCGCTACACGAGTATACTCAATCTGGTCTAATTCTGGAGCAATGCAAAGGGATTTTGTTTATTGTAAACTAAATTAATTTGCAAAAGGGATCAAAAAAATTCCCCTGAAACTTCAATATAGTGAACATGACAGTCGATGTGCCAAAATAATTTGAGAAGCATTGAGATCTGTTTCTTCCGTATGGAACCATGAATCTCAAGCTATAATTTAACTACAGCAGCGCTTTTTGGCCAGCAGAGGGAGCACTCTGCCTGTCTAAAAGGGCTTACATATAGTGAAGATATACTGTGGGACACCTGTGTATTACTGTGTGGATAATGGAAAGTCATTTTCCATAAAACCATTAGGCCCTGCCAGTTGTTTTATGGAAAATCCTTTGATTGTAAATGGGTTAAGTCTCTGAAAGACTGGCATTCAGTTACAGTTAGTTTTTGACTGCACCATAGATCGTCCCAATGTCTTTGTAATTGGTAGGATAAAGTCTTGTAGTGATAACACGGATTACTGAAAATATAGGGAACACATAGATACAGACATATACACAAATAGATCTGAGATCTCATTTTCAATATACACCCCTCCCCCTTTATGCCCTTAAATAATTTGGCAGATGCAGTTGGTAGCATCTGCCAATCATTTCTTTCTGTTTGATTTTATTTTAGATGAAAAATTGAAGAAGTCCCTGCAGGTTTTTTACACAATTTGACTACCTGCACCTGTGCCTGCGCAGAAAGATGGATTGGAGCTGCTCGCACACACGCTGAACCAATCCATCGGCTGCATTCTCTCAGGACGTTTGTTATTGCTAGAGTTCTGCGAGAAGATGATGTCGGCACTAAGAGCGTGCTGACGTCATCAGTGACCGATCTGGTGACCGGCAGCCAGAGAATTCTAAACCCTGGCTGCCTGGTGGCACGTCTGTGGGCAGAGGAAATTTCTTGGTTTCACACAGCATTTTCTGCCAAACGAGGCAGGAGAGAGGGGCATGCCACACAATCCGAGGACTTTAAAATGCTAAAACAGTCAGGGTGCTTTTTTTTCTGTAGCATTAGGTTGTCAATTTGAGTCTTCTCTTCTAGGTAAGTAAATATTGTGAACGGTTAGTTTTTTTATATTTCATATCCTTCACTTATGTTGGCTGAAAGTCCTTTCCAAAGTTCTTACATTCATAACTTTTGCTACTTTCTGGCAGTGATATTTCCTTGTGGACATCAAATCACAACTTTCTTAGGTTGATGACATCACAATAGCGTTGTGATGCTTTACACACTAGCAGATTGACTTCCAGTTATTGTATGAGATATATTTTTAAATGGATTTCTTTTTAGATATATATTCCCATAAAGGTTATATTTTATTGTATAGTTTTCATCATCAACTTTGAGGGGACATTAAGGCTGGCCGTCCACTGGCACCGTATTTGTGTGATGGTGCGATCATCCATTATCTTCTGAAGTCATTCGACCGATCCCACAGCATGCAGGTGAATCAGCCCTCTTCGACTGCATTCGACCAACATCGGACGATTTCAGATGATTTTATGTGATTACAACAGGTTAGTGATCCTTTAAATTTTCATGGGATTTGGTCAGATGAAATCGGACGATCTGGTACAATTTACATAAAAAAATTAATTGTATAGTTAAACCGTAATTTTTTTAATCTGCAGCAAAAAGCCTTTTTATTTATTGAATTTTTTATTTATTTTTATATTTTATTATCAATATTTTATTATTTTATTTATCAATTTTTTTTATATTAAAAAGACGAGGCTTTTTTTCTCTCAGACTCGTCTTTTTTTCTTCTTTTCTCTGTAAGCCGGCTGCATTCAACGTTGCTGTCCCTGGTACTGAAACCTATTTCAGTATCAGAGACAGGGGGTTAATTGCAGCCTTCGGCGAGGATTTATTTTTTCTCCTGCTTCGGCTGCGCTCGAAGGTGCTGTCCTTGGCGCTGAAACTCCATTTCAGCACCAGAGACAGTTTTTTTTTGTCCCTGCAGCGGCGCCACAGATTTTTTCCCCATGCAGCAGGGTTTTTCATTTTATATACCGTTGGCCAGCCTGCCCATCGGCCGATCTGGGGCAGCTTCCAGTGGATGACCCCGATTGGCCGATGGCATAGTCTGTAGTCGAGTGACCAAGTAAGTGGACGGCCAGCCTGATGCCAGCTTGGCAGCCTTCTCCTAATAGTTGTTTTGAACTCTGACTTACGGTTAGGTTTGAATCTTTTACCTGACTTCTAAACTTATATTCTCACATTTAGGTGATGACTAAAAAAAAACTACTGACACTCTAATGTCTAATTAAAAAATATTCCATGACTTCACAGTTTACTGAAATGTTTCGCAGCTGTTTATAATGGGTTGGGGTGCTTGACACATGTGATGTCAGAAGGTTTTCAAGAAGGAGCCTGACAATGAAAGAAAGCTAAAATGTCAGGGTTATTCAGAGAGTGTGAAAAGTAGGAGAATGACTGGAGAATGAAAAATTCTAGGTCAAAATAGACAATTTGGAAAGTGAGATGAAAGGGAGAATTTTTCTGGTTTGGCTATTTTGACCTAGAATTTTTCATTCTCCAGTCATTCTCCAGTCATTCTCCTGCTTTTCACACTTTCTGAATAACCCTGTATGTGAATGGAAATTCGTAAGAAAGAGTTAATCTATTTTTTAAAATGTGCATTTTAGTCTCGTATGTACTGAGATAAACCCACAATAACTGATAGAGATTACATCTGATGGACCCACCAACTTTTAAACAGCATCTGATAACATACTTCGCTCAGTCAATAATATCTCGTCACTGTGTCTCACAGTAATTTATATACCATGACATGTGCCCGCAGTCATTCATAAGCCATCTGATGTGCCCAATTACTTGTATCCCATCTGATGCCCGCCATCATTTGCATACCATGATATGCAAATGCTGACACTTCAGATGGTATAAAATTCATCATGAGTACTTTACATGCAGTCTAATTGATTGCAAGAATAACGCAATGCTCATACTATGTGACTTTGCCTGTATTAATTAATTGGTTAATTAGTTATTAACAGTGAATTCCTCAATGTTAATTGCTTGGTGCTGTTTACAGGACTTTTTATACTAATGTTTGCTCTCTTTATTCAACATCCCTTTTTCCATAATATGCTGTACAGTAGCAGTATTATTTAAAAAAAATCTATGGCCTGATGACAATTCGGATGTTAAAGGCAAGATGCAAATGGAGAACAATTGTGTCTGGCGCTGTTTCAACTCCAGGAGTCCAAAAGATTCCACAGAGACAGAGGAGATCTTATGCGAGTGAGATCTGGCCGGGGCGGGGGAGGGACACTGGGAAATATTCGTGTGATATATAAGGTGGGTGTAGATTTGTGTGCTATATGATTATGCAGAAGCCCAATCACTTAACACCAGGATCTGAAAATTTTTATCCACGCTGGAATAACGTCACGTGCAGATGGAGAATGAACTGTCTGGGATAGCTTGTACTCCATTTGCTAGAGCCACATTAACATCCAAAGTATAGGAGACAGGAATGTACAGTATCCTGGCTCTACATTGAAGATGCAATCTCAGCTTGCGCCTCTGATGGAATAGCATGAGTTAAAAATAAGCCAGTACACAAGCTATTTCGTTGTAATGCTTGAGCGCTGTGCTTTACGTCCCGGTTGTGACCTGGCCCTTAGTAATTATTTTTCATTATGTGTAAATTTTTATAATCAGATCATTACCATATCAATAATTTAATTTAATAATAAAAGGATGTATATAATATTTTGTGCATCCCCTCTTTTCTCTAGCTATATTTAAGACGTACTAAGGCATTTTGACAGCTTCACGACGGGTCGACGACGGAAACTATGACAGCTTTTTTTTCTGTGCTGCTGAGCTGTTTTATGTCTTTTTAACAACTCATTTATTGGTGTTAACATACATTACGTGGCGCCATACAACAAGATCCCACTATGCTGTGTGCAATTCTTCAGTTTCCCAGCACCACATTGGGTGATCGTAATGCCATACACTGCTGGGCAGTGTAATATTTTTATTAGCACACTGATGTACTTTAGAGCCATACACAGCTGGGCAGTCTTCAGATTAATTTGTCTATTAACACATTTATGCATTGCAGAAATCCACGCTGCTGAAGTGTCTTCTAATAATCTCTGTTGGATATAGATGGTAAGTTTGCCCGATATCCCATTTTCCGCACCGTTATGCCGCAGAAGCCTTCGCTGCATGCATTCATATTAACCTCATTGATTAGCACACTGCTGTATAGAAATAGCATTCACAGCTGGGGAGCATTCGTTTTTGTAAAGAAGCACTTATCCATTTGCACATGTTCCTCGAAGAGGGAGCCCTATAGATTTACATTTTCCCTGTTAGGTTCTGGCACGCGACTCCCTCAATTTGGGCCGCAATTACCATGGTATGGCTCAAGAGACCGATTTAGTTTTGTCATTGAGACATAAAAAGAAATACATGTAGTGTCCTGAAATATTGAAATTTCATGGCACATAAGATATGGCAACACTTTCTGAAATCACATAGACTCCTTATTACAGGGGTGCACAGACCATATATTAGGGTGCACATACATTAAGCATTTATTTCCTACTAAGTAAATAATAAAAAACTGTATCGTGAACCAGTTTAAAAACCCACACAAACAGTGTGAACGGTATCTAAGAGGTGGAGGAGTAGTGCCATTTCATTAAGCTGGCACCCTTGCCTATGCTGCTAATACAATATATTCGATTACCAAAAGCGGTATAGGGACCTTTAGCTTGCTATTTTCAAGGAGATTACCTTTTGTGCGATCCCTGTGAGGTTGGCCGTCGGTACTGTGCAATCTGGAGCCCGCTTGGTTCCCCCCTCCCTCGTTGAAAGCTGCTGCCTCATGACGACGGTGGCCATCTTGCGGCCTGCTACTCGGCTCCTGATGCCATCCGGCCTTCCTGGTCGTACCACCCTGTCCCAGACCAAGAATATGCAGAGGGCTGGGGAGATGGAGGGCCCACATCTCCTGGCCGACCCAAATAACTATCCAGCGGAGGAAGTGGACAGACCTGCAGAGAGGTGGAGAGATAAATCCCCTTCCCTCATAAGAGGTGAGGGAGCCTTGGCCTACTGCCTGGATGCCTGCTTGCAGATGCTGGAAGGGGAGGATACTGATGCCTCTCTCACCAGGGTCTGGCGCCGGATGCTTGCGATATTGCAAAGCTGCCAGGAGATGATGATCCTGGGGGCGGAGGAGTCGGAGGTCGCCTCGGAATTGAGTAGAGCTGCGGCCTGCTCACCTACTATGGCTGCGTAAGGGAGCTGGGCCAGGAACGGTGCTCCACCTGGGGTGCTGACCCCAAGGTCAAGGCCCTTGAGGGCGAACAGCGAGCTGGAGACTGGAGGATTCCAGGAAGTGGTGGACCTTGCTGGGTTGACAATGGCAGATCCCTGTCAGGGGCCTATGGTGGCAGACCACCCCCTTCTCTTATCAAGATGGCGTGGCTGTGTCTCCCAGCATTACGGCCGGCTTTGCTCCAAGCTAGCGGTACTGGGGTGCCTGGGATGACACGGGTCTTGGTTCTATGCGGCGTCTGGGCTTTCGACTATGGGATTGCTACAGCCGGATACCCTGCCATGCTCTGCTGTGTACCGCCTGCCCCCTGCTTTTGCCATTCCGCCACGCTGGATGAAAAGACCACTGACAATGTGTCATTTTTGTCTGGCCCTCTCCCCTACACTATTCTGCATGTAATCCCCCCGTCGCTACCCAGCTGCATCTTTTTTTTTGTTTTTGTTTCCTTGATGTGATACGGATGTCCCCGGCTGGGGACGTTTCAGCTGTGACTTTTTGTTTTCCCTTCACTAGAGTCCCTCCCCCATCCATTTTTGCAACATTTTTCTGATGACATTTTCTGCCATGCCCTCTGTGTTTTGTGTAATTTCTGAGGACTCTTTTTTTTATATCAGCAAAGCTGCGATGACTTTTGTTTTTACTTTTTGTTTCTCATGCATGGTCTACCTGACGACATGTTTTGGCCCTGCGCGGCCATTTTCGTTTAAGTATGCCTTATTTTGTCAACGCAAAATCTTAAAACAAAGAATTTAAAAAAAATGATTACTAAAGGCACTTTAGTCCTTCTAAAGATGGGCAAAACCACTGCTGGCAGATAATATGCCCCAATAAATATAACAACAAAACCCATTAACCTCATGAAATGCTGGAAAACATCCTCTATTAAAATGGTTAACATGCATATCAGTCATATGTGCATTCTTATCATGTATACTAGGATACAATGGAATGTTCCTCATATTAAAAGGTGTCAATTACAACATCCATTGAAGCTGCTTTAAAAGTTGGCTAGTATTGACAATGCATACCAAAATAGGATTGCCCCAGAGTACAATGTTACCCTCGCGTTTGAATATATTAAATCTTAAATCAACTCTTCACAAGGCCTTATTTGATTGTCTTTGAGAGTGTCCCACTAAATTAATTGATCATCGTGTCAACACCTTCTGGTAGATGTGAATACAAAACAAATGTCACAATGCAGCTAGATCGATGTCCTTAACCAGTCACTATTATTGATTAGTGAACACCCTTGTTATGTGACACCCATATTAAACACTTGACATGCAGTTCAATGGTTCAACAGAATGCTCTTCACTGACACCGTTCTTTAATCATGATGACATCCAATCAGCACTAGTCCTTTGCTTGCCTAGTAGAATATGATGGGATTTGTGGTTAAATTACAGTTAGGTAATTTTCCATAACTTCTGCACACAATATTCGCTACAGTAATTGTGGGGCATGCAAACACGAAAGGGGATATACAGAGACATCCGAAATGTCGCCGAAATGTAACCGGACACATGAAATTCAGCAAATGGGGGCATTTTGGGGCCATTTGGCTATTCAGAGAGCAGGCAGTTCACCAAATTTTAGCGAATTGCCAGCACGTACGGTGCTTTCTCGAGGGCAGTGCAAACCCCCATAGAGAAGCAATGGTTCTTCTATTCGGAGAACACCGAACAGCAGTGAAAAGTTTCCCGAAATGCCCTGCTGTTCGGTGGTTTTATTTTGTCAGGTTTATTCAGGCGAACCCCATAGGCTTGAATGTTAAAAATATTCCCGTTTTAAATTCAATATCTAATAAACTAAATATTTTTTTTTTAGCTGTAAAAAGTCTCTTCATTTATAGATTTTTTAGGATCTTTTAAGCATTTTTCAGGATTTTTTTGTCAAATATTTTTTTCTGTATTTATTTTTAAATCGTATTTTCTTTTTACTGTAACAGCCCTTTTTATTATCAATCATAGGACCTTATATGTAAATTCCAGACATTTTCGTTCAGTAGTTTTTTTGCAAACAGCGTTTAAATTTTGAAACTTTCAAGCGTACTGTTTTTTGTTTTTTTACCACGTTCGTCTTCAGGTTTTTCCGGCGGCTGCTCTGCACTGTGATCGGCGGCTCGTCGGGTTTTTCCAGTGTGTTCTGTGGGGTTTTTGCGGCAGTTTCTGCGGGTGAATATTCGGTGAGTGTTCGGCGAGTGTTCTGCGGGTATGGGGCAGGTTTTCCCTGCACTACGGAGGGCCCTGTGGTGCTTGCTGAATACACCGCAGGGTCGGCGAACTAGAATCGCCTGATCGCCCCAAAGTTCGGGGAACGAAAGGTCACCGAACGTGTGGCGACATTTTGAATCTCTCTGAATAACCCTGATAGAGTAAGAGATGAGAGGCATATTACTGTCTATGGGTGGCATTTACTAACTGGGGAGATTTTGGAAAATGTGGGTTTCTGAAAGCTCGTGGGTTCTGATTTTTGTGAGAATAGGCAAAATCATTGACGCCCACCCAGAGGACATGTGAGAAGTCACCCATTAATACTGGAGGAGTGGTGCCATTTCACCTGGCTGCCTGGCACCCGTGCCTATGCAAGTATAGGAACTCATGAATGCAGACTTTACTTGCTGACCTGCACATTATCTAAGATGGCACTGAGGAGAACCCTTCCCTCTACAAAACAGCTGTTTTGTGCAAACTAAATAGTTAAAAGTTGCAGAATAAACACCAGTGGTCCCCAAACACCTTTGCCAACACACAGAATATTGTCAAAGAGCTGATTGAGATATGGATTGGCTTCAGAAATAGTGACAGCTTGCCAAAGTTGTGAGCCTCGACAGGTGGGAAAACCCTTTCCTGCAAACATGCACAGTTCTCTGACTTCTCACATAACGGCCCTGACATATAGCCGAAACACCTCTTGTACGCTCATCGATGAACATACGAGTGCGGCGATTTTAAATCATCAATGTTGCACAATATACCCAGGGAAGAAATATACATGTTAGTAAAAAAAAGACATTTGTCTAATAATAATACCGCACTGTAAGTGTCATTTAACATTGTTCAATTCCACAAAAGCACCACAAAGTGTTATATAAACATTTAAGTGGAAGACCAGAGAGGAGAAGAAATAGGCCAATAAGTACCTTAGTAGGGAGTAAACCCTCATGAATGTATTGTTCACGAAAAGACCGAACAACTGTCCGGTAAGAGGGGTACCATAAAGTAATCCGTATAGGACATAAAAAGACCAAATTTTATTGAACAGTTTATCAAACCAAAATAATAAATGACAAACATCATAAAACATGTAATGGAATGTGACTGGCGGTGACCAACTTTATAAAGCAAGATCCCTCGTCCACTATTAATCAACCTCTATAACCAAGGGGGTAATCAGGGCCGGCGCTAATGTAAGGCTTGCTGCCAGTTTGAGGGGCGTAAAAAAATCTGATTTTCTAAAGATACTGGAGGCGGATTGATCATCTGACAGCAGCCCTGGACCCAGCGATCCACTGTCAAACCGCGGCGGCGGCGCTGCAGTGTGCTTGTCTCAGTCCCACATTCTTAACACGAGCAGGCACACTGTGTTATTTGGTGCCGCCCCCACACGTGATGCGCATAGACCAAGCAAGCAGGAAGTGGGGCCAGCCTCAGCCAGCCTACGTGCTTCCGTTTTACTGTGAAGGAGAACTGATGCTGAGAGGGAGAGGAGATTTTTTTTACCAGGTTTGAATAAACTGATCGAAGGGGGGGGGTGTAGATTAATATACTGGGGGGGCTGTGAATTTATACACTGGGTCTGGGGTCTGTAAATTTATACACTGGGGGGGCTGTAAGTTGATATACTGGGGGGCTGTAAATTGATACACGGGGCTGTAAATTGATATACTGGGGGGTCTAGATTGATATACTGGGGGGCTTTAAATTGATATACTGGGGGGTGTAAATTTATATTCTGGGGTGTAAATTGATATACTGGGGGGCTGTAAATTTATGTACTGGGTCTGGGGTCTATAAATCTATACACGGGGGGCTGGATGTTGATATACTGGGGGCTGTAAATTGATATACTGGGGTCGGGGGCTGTAAATTGATATTGCAGAGTAACCCAATTAATTGGGTTGAAGATGTTTATAAGGAGCTAAAAAATAGAACTGAGTAAAACGGTAGGTAAATGCAGCTCACCAATGGGTGTATCCCTCACCCACATATACAGTAGAGAAAAACAGAATTACCAGAGAGCCAAAAAAGGGAGCGCACAAAAACAGACACTTGAAGCACTCACACCAAGTGACAAAAATGGAGTGCAAAAATATAAATACTCATCTTAGGTACTGTATATACCAGATGGAAAAGACATGAACCTAAAAAATGAGAATAAAAAACAGATTGTGCAATACCAGAGGGTCAAATATAAACATATGGAGAAAGTAGCAATTGCACACTCACAAAGGTGGAGCCTGTAGGGCTCTCTATCTTCGCCTGTAAGCCACTATAGGGGGGGCTTTACCCACAAAGCAGATTATTTTTCTTTCTTTCTCTTGTCCGGGAAAGTGGGATGTAGCAGGTAGAACCTCAGACAAATAGAGAGTGTATAGCGTAATATTGTTATGCTCACAGGAAAAAGAACAAATAACGTGGAAAAACTCACATGGTGGCTCAGTAGAAATAACCTCAGACCATATATAGGTAGGTCTCACCCTTCTTGAATCACGGTAGATGCCGGGGTCACAGGCTTCCTAGATCCCAGAGATGATGATGGTGATAAGTATTGAATAAAAAAGGACTGAATATTAAAATAAAAGAATGGTTTAATACAGAATAAAAACAATTGTGCGCTCGTTGAGACGCACATTGGAAGCAGCGGTGATCCGCACGCCAACACCATGCTTCCTTTTTCATTAACTGTGTTGACTATATAAGACTCTATATGGACATATGGGGGGCCAGAACCGACTGAGGAAGCCTGCAGGATAGCAGGAGAAACGCATTTCGGTCTACATCCCTGTTTTTTTATTTTTTTTATTCTGTATTAAACCATTCTTTTACTTTAATATTCACTCCTTTTTTATTCAATCTACTTTACCTGGATTTATCTCTGACATCTGATGCCTTGGACTGGCTAGTGCTACGGTTGGTCATAGAGGATGTTGTGCCTCGTGTTTGTTGTTCCTCCTCCTCCTCCTCACTTGACTCCTCTGTTCGATCAGGCACCCAGGTGGAGTCAGTGACCTCATCATCATTGTCATCATCACCCCCTATCTCCTCGTCACTGGAGCCAACTTGGCAGTATGCTGCAGTTGCTGGGGCAACATGAGTGCCAGTTATTTGTGTGTCACTGGCACCCCCTTCCTCTAGGTTGATTATACTCCCTTCCTCAACCTCAGAGATTGAATCAGAGCACTGAAGTTGCTGCGCATCCTCAAGCAGCATGTCACTGTCATTGTAGTCAAACAATTCAACTGACTCCTCCGTGTGTGATAGTGAGGCTACGGCAGGAGTAGCTGTGGACATGGAGGCTGCATTAGATGCTTTGGCAGCTGAGGTGGACTGTAAAGCACTACAAGCCTGGCTGGCAGAGGACTGGGAGGATGAGGATGGCCTGGTTAGCCAATCCACCAAATCCTCTGTATGTTGCTGCTGCTTAAGACGTCAGCCAGCACCAGTTAGAAAGGACAAGCGTGCCCCTGCAGAGGATGCACCACGTCCACGATGACCAGAGGCACAGCCTCCCGACACAGAGGCTGCTTGCCTTCTTATCTGTGCCTGGGAGCGTCTTCCTGTCCTGTTTGGTCTTTCTGACATGGTGAGTGATATATAGATTAAAGATATACAGAACTCTGATTCAACTCTGTTATAAAAATTGGAAAAATGCTGCAGAACTCTGATTCAACTCTGGTAGAAAGATTAAAGATTTCCAGAACTCTGGTATAACTCAGTGAGACACCCTGATAGCTGGCAGCCAGTGACAAGACACAGATTACAATTCCGAGAAACCTCCTATAAATCAGTGAGACCTCCTGATGGGTCACAGTGACAAGACACAAATTACAATTCCCAGAAACCACCTACAAGTCAGTGAGACCCCCTGATAGGACCCCCTGATAGCTGGCAACAGTGACAAGACACAGATTACAATTCACAGAAATCTGCTAGAAGTATGTGGGACCCCCTGATAGCTAGCAGTGAGAAGACACAGATTACAATTCCCAGAAACCTTGTATAAATCAGCGAGACCCCCTGATGGGTGGCAGTGAGAACACACAGATTAGAACAATTCACAGATATTTTGTATAAATGACTGACCCCCAAAATTGCTGGTGACAGTGAGAACACAAAGATTACAACAATTCCCAGATATTTTGTATAAATGACTGACCCCCAAAATTGCTGGTGGCAGTGAGAACACAAAGATTATAACAATTCCCAGATATTTTGTATAAATGACTGACCCCCAAAATAGTTGGTGGCACTGAGAACACACAGATTAGAACAATTCCCAGATATTTTGTAGAAATGAGACCCCCAAAAGATAAATCCAGGTAAAGTATCCATGTAATTGGGCAGACTAGATGGGCCGAAAGGTTCTTATCTGCTGACATTTTTCTATGTTTCTATGTTTCTAAAATACTTGGTGGCAGTGAGAACACAAAGATTAGAACAATTCCCAGAAATTTTGTAGAAATGAGACCCCCAAAATAGTTGGTGGCAGTGAGAACACACAGATTAGAACAATTCCCAGATATTTTGTAGAAATGAGACCCCCCCCAATAGCTGGTGGCAGACTGGCAGTGAGAACACACACTAACACAACAATCTCCTCTCAAAAAACACGTGCTGAAGCGCTGTGTGAAGCCTTATATAGTGTGCTGCGGGACTTAGCTGTGGTCAGGTGCAAGGCTGTAGCCAATTACAAGCTTCAGACCAGTGGAAAAGTGCTTTGTGGTCCATTGTGGTGCATTGTGGGCGAACATGTGGCAAACACGCCGAAATGTTCGTAGTTCGCGAACATGCGAACAGGCGATGTTCGAATCGAACTCCGAACCGATCGAACCGAATAGCTCATCCCTAGCTGTAAATTGATATTCTGGGGGGGGGGCTGTAAATTGATATACTGGGGGGTGTAAATTGATATACTGGGGGGTGTAAGCTGATATTCTGGGGGGCTGTAAATTGATATATTGGGGGTGACTGTAAATTGATAATCTGGGGGGCTGTAAATTGATATACTGGGGGGTGTAAATTGATACATTGGTTCTGGGGCCTGTAAATTGATAGTCTGGGGGGGCTTTGCATTGATATTCTGGGGTGGGCTGTAAATTCATATTCTGGGGACTGGGACCTGTAAATTTATATACTGGGGCTGTAAATTGATATACTGGGGGGTGTAAATTGATACACTGGTTCTGGGGCCTGTAAATTGATATTCTGGGGGGGCTTTGCATTGATATTCTGGGGTGGGCTGTAAATTGATATTCTGGGGACTGGGACCTGTAAATTTATACACTGGGGGGCTGTAAATTGATATGCTGTGGTCTGGGGGGCTGTAAATTTATATACTGGGGCCTGGGGGGTGTAAAATGATATGCAGGGGGTTTAAATAAACTATCGGTACATTAATGTGAGTTTTATTGCTGTGGAGCTCTGTGATACGCTCATAAACATCGCACATATACATACTGCACATTACTGTGAGTTTTATTTCTGTGGAGCTCTGTGATACGTTCATACACACCACACATTACTGTGAGTTTTATTGTTGTGGAGCTCTGTGATACGCTCACACACACTGCACATTACTGTGAGTTTTATTGCTGTGGAGCTCTGTGATTTACACTGATGTGCACTGCACATTACTGGAAGGTTTATTGAAGTGAGCTCTGTAATTTGCAGTGTGTATAAGTACATCAATAAGGTAGACGTATGTTATAAATCTGAATTGCTCCGGTATAAATAAAACCCCCCAGTCTCTCTCATGGCTGAGAAGCCGCACGAGGACATGTGGTTGCTTTGCTTAGAAAGCAGCTTTTGGTTTCATTAGGTAGGACTTGCCTGACCCAGAGGTGTTGTGATGTGGCAGGTGAGCTTACACTTTAATGACCATTTAAGTAAACCAAAACCTCTGTGTTTTGTTTCGCATGGAGCTACAGGGGTGAGGGCAAATGACAACTTATTTTCTTGTTATGTTTTAGAGATTATTATGCATCTCAGTGCTGATTGGCATGGCATGGTACGGATGGGGGGGCACCAAAACGCACCTTTGCCTGAGTAGACAAAAATGCTTGCACCGGCCCTGGGGGTAATTGATATGCCCAATGAGTAACAGGAGAGAGATTCTCTACTCATTTAGACTGGATTGTATCTAGATCCAAACAATAAGAGGCACTGAGATATCAGTATATTTACTCTTGACGCTGAAGCCTAGTCAGGGAAGACACCTTTACCCATGAGAGAGTCTGTTCACATATAGTGCAGTGGTCATTGTTCAAATACATGCAAAAAAAAATAGATGTGTCAATACTATAGTATGGCAAATCACTGGTGGATCATCATATTATAGTAACAGAGGCTATCCTCACTCCTCGAGTTGGGTGAGATACGGCACACGACGTGGTTACTCTAAACCCCCCAAAAAAATCATATACTCACCTCCCATCCCGCGGCGAGAACAGCGGCTCCATCCGCCTATTCTTGTCGCAGGGAGCAGAGAGAGAGGAAAAGTCCCTCAGTCTCCCTCTGCGAATCACTCCGCTGCCCTGCCGGATCTCGTGAGGCAAGATCCTGCATGTCATGTGACCAGCAGTGGAAGCCTCCTATGGACTGCCTCGAGCATCCCGAGGCTTAGCCCCGTGCTACGGGGAAAGATGCTGGATTAGCGCCTGTCCTATAATATCACGCTAAAATGGGGATGCTAAGGAGAAACCTACAGGCACAGGTTTTTCTCCTTAGCGTCCCCGATTTAGCGTGAAGAATGTAATATAGCCCTTTGTGTGCCTTTAAAAGGGGATGAGTTAAAGCTATGAGTTCAATCATATCCTACATGTGACATTCCCTTCTTGCATATGACCCTGGGGTTCCAGAATAATGGTTGCATACGCTAAACTCACTTCACCTAGTGTTAACGCTAATATTAGATATGTGAGCGTTAAGATTGTAATATGGCTCTTAGTGTTCACAATTTATTTATGAAAACCATTTGCCTGGTGTTTGTGGAAATAAAAAATCCATTTGATCAATGTACACAAACCAGATGAAATATTCTTTGAAGAAAAAATATTTAATTTCCAATTTGTATTGGTCCCTTAACCCCTTCCCGCCAGGCGTGTTGTGCCCAGCGGCGTGGCGTTAACGCATCTGCCAACTGGTGGACGGGGAGCACAGAGGCCCATAGAAGCTATCGGGGGGTGCTATGCTGCCCCGTGGCTTCAAGGCCCACCCGCCGTGGGGAAGGCATAGTACGCCCACGGCAGGAAGAGGTTAAGAGCAAGTTGGTTGTTTCCAGACAGTCTTCAAAAGTTTGATGTTATTATTAATTTTTTTGTAAGGTTGCATCCCAGCTAAGCAGCTTTAATACACGTCCTTCTATAAAAAGCCCCAGTACAGGAGAAATTTAAACATCAGAGGAAACTGAATGCATGCTGACCAAGCTGTGATCAATGCAGACATCTGACCTAATTCACAGCCTAGAACTTCTGTTTGTCTCCAGTATAGTCCCAACACACACAGCTCTCAGCAGAGCTATTGATTTTCATCTCCTTCATGTATTGTATAAATAAAAAAAATATACATTATATCTATACAGCAAGTGGAAGAGTGGCTGAAAGTGGTTGATCACAATATGTGTTAGCATGCCTCAGATAAATCCTGAATATTTGTCCTGCTAGGTAGGTAGTTACCCGAAGCTTATCAAACAAATGATCATTCACTTGCATTTTTTTCTGAGAAGATAATTCGTGTTTGCTGATTTTTTGTTTTTTTTGTTCTGTTAAGTGACAAAATTATTACTACTATACTCATCTTTCTTTCTCTCTATCTCTTTGTTAAGGTCTTTCAAGGTATGCACATTATACTGAATATTTCAACAATGAACTTTACGTAAAATGAATAAAATTACAAAGAGTTGCCAGTATTTTTGTTTATTCGTATGTTTTCTTATGTGTTACTGGGTTTCACTTTAACATAATGTAATACTGTAAGTTTCTGCTGTCAAGGTTTGGACTTCCTTTTTTGCAATACGCTGGTATAGGTTGGAATAAGTATGTAAAGCCCTAGGCTAATGTCACATATTATTATTATCATCATTTATATAGCGCCAACAATTTCCATAGTGTTTATAATAACCATAGGCAACGAGATACAGATAACTGGACGTAGGATGGAAACAATAGGTGTAGAGGGCCCTGCTCATAGGAGCTTACAGTTTAGAGGGACTGGGGTTGAAGAAGACAAGGGGCGTTTTACCAGATGTCAGGATCATTAGTGCTAGTGGTTTGGGAATGGTGGGGCAACGAAGTGGCGGCAGTCATGTGGGAGTAGCTGAGTAGGGGGATGAGTTAGATCAATGATGTGGTACGCTAATCTGAAGAGATGGGTTTTGAGGGATTTCTTGAAGGCCTGAAGATTAAGAGAGAGTTTGATAGGACGAGGCAAGCCATTCCACAGGACCGGAGCTGCCCTTGAGAAGTCTTTGAGGTGAGAGTTGGCAGTGCGGGTGTAGACAGTACAAGCGTAGGCCCCCCGCCGTCCGGAGTTGTCTAGACGGGACGTGCTTGCACAGTAACAAAGATTTGTAAGGGGGGGTCCAGTTATTGAGCGATTTGAAAGTGAGTATCAGTATTTGAAACTGTGTCCTGAAACATACAGGAAGCCAATGGAGGGACCGGCAGAAGGGGGAGGTACAAGAGGGGCATCTAGTAACCCTCGCACTTGCATTCATTACAGATTGCAAAGGGGCAAATTGAGGAGGCCAATAAGGAGCGAGTTGCAGTAATCAAGTCGCAAAATGAAAAGCGCATGAACCAGCACCTTGGCAGTATCTGCGGACGTGGACAATGTTCTTGAGTTGATAGTAACAGGATTTGGTCACTGTCTGGACGTGGGAACGTTAGGTCAGAATCAAAAGTGACACCAAGTCAGTGAACTTGAGGCGTCAGGCTAATGAGCGTTCCATTTACTCGTAGATAGGCGTTGTTGGGTTTTTCTTGGAGGGAGCAACAATGAGAATATCAGTTTCGACAAGATTAATTTTCAGGAAACAGGATGACATCCAATTCGAGACAGCAGAGAGACAGTCAGTGACTCGATCCAGGAGAGCAGGAGAGAGATCAGGGGAGGCGAGGTATATTTGCATGTCATCAGCATACAGGTGGAACTGGAATCCAAAGGAGCTGATCAGTTTGCTTAGAGAGAGGCAGTGCAGATCGAAAAAAGAAGATGGCCCAATACTGAACCTTGGCGCACTACAACAGAGGCAGGATGCTGCGAGGAGGTACTTCCATAAAATAAGACACTAATAGATCGTTGGGACAGGTAGGAAGAGAACCATGAAAGAACAGTACCTTGAAGGACTATATCACTAAGAGACCTCTCTGCCGCCTTTTGACACAGTTGAACACTCGGGAGGATCGAGTGTTCAATTGTGTCAAAAGGTGTCAGAGAGGTCAAGAAGGATCAGCAGAGAAGAGCACCCATTTGATTTAGCAATTACAAGGTCATTGGCCAGTTTCGCAAAAGTTGTTTCTCTCGAGTGCAGTGAGCAAAAGCCAGATAGCAGAGGGTCAAGGAGAGAATGGGTGTTTAGGTAGTCAGATGGGCATAGGCAAGCTTTTCGAAGAGTTTGTAGGTAGATGGGAGCAGAGACACAGGGCAGTAGTTGGAGGGAGCAGTCGGATCCAGAGATGGCTTTTAGGATCGGGACTACTGTGCCATGTTTGAGGGCGCAGGAAAGACCCCAGAGGTTAAGGACAGATTAAAGGTGTGGGTCAAGGATGGCTCAAGAGAAACAGAAAGTGCTTTTGTAATATCTGAGGGGACTGGGTCGAGGGGGCAGGTAGTGGGATGAGAGGATCGTAATAACTTGAAGACTTCTTGTTCAGTCGCAGAAGGGAGATGAGTTAAACGTGTGAGGATAGACATGATGAATGTCTTCCTGCATGGGTGATAACGGAATTGTGGAGATTTTGGTTCTTATCTGTTTTATTATTACTGTGGAAAAGCATGCTAGGTCTTCAGCATTGAGGGTCATTGTGAGGAACAGTCACAGCAGGATGGAGAAGAGAGTTGAACGCACCAAACAGGTGTTTTGGGTTCCGGGAGTGAGTACGTCTCGTGGCGTTAACGGGCTAATGTAATTGACTTTTATTCAAATGTTTCGCTCTCCTCCATCTCTCCCACAACTATCTCTACTTTTTCTCTGCCTTATCTACCTTGGTCTCGTACCTTCTACCCAGCTTTTCTTCTTTTCCCCACCCCTAGTTTCTCCCTATATCTACCTACTGCTTTTCCTTATCTTCTTTGCTACATCTCCCTATTTCCTCCTAATTTTACACACTGGAAATGACTGACATCTGAATAGAAACAGACATTTATTTAATTTTTTTGCTTTAGCACTGACGGGACATACACACAAATTTATTTATTTATTTATTTATTTATAAAGGATTTTACCAGGAACGATACATTGAGATTTCTCTCGTTTTCAAGTATGTCCTGGGTTCAAGAACATTGAAGTGTTACAGTACAAATGTGGTCACACATATGGATATGGATATGTGGAGCTCTGTGATACATCCATACACACCGCACATTACTGTGAGTTTAATTGCTGTGGTCCATTATAATAAATGTTGTTAGAAATAACTTTCTGTTGACATTATTGATTAGTATATTAGTATATGCCGAGCACTGGGTGAGCCCCTCTGATCACTCCCTGTATATGTCAGCATTTTGTTAACACAGACACACACACAATATACAGACACACACCATGTGGATAAACTAACTCCGAGTTGTCACCAGGTGCGTCTCACAGTGCCTTCAGCCACTGTCGTCAGGCGTGCCTCCCATCACCCTCAACTACTCAGGGAGCTGTGACAAGAGTAGGTGTCTGTGGAGGCGCTTAATAAATACTAAGGTTATCGGGGTTGCTGCCTACAAGGTGTTGCACAAAAATCTCAACCTAAATGTGCAAATGAAATATGTAGAAAAGTTGGGGTCCTGGTGGCACAATGAATACTTCCCAGAATGGAAGTTCCTAATTTGGTGGTATGCTAGAGGTTTAGATATGGGTCAGTTGTCATCGGGTGTTTAACAGATGAGAATGCTGCAGTGGATCAATGATCGACTGCAGCATTCTCCTCTGTTAAACACCCGATGACAACTGACCCATATCTAAACCTCTAGCATACCACCAAATTAGGAACTTCTATTCTGGGAAGTATTCATTGCTCCACCAGGACCCCAACTTTTCTACTCAGGGAGCTGTCACTGGATTGTCTCCCATCACCATCAGTACCGGGGGGGGGCTATGCAGCCGGTGGAGGCAGTGATCAGTGCTCCCATGTGTCCGGCAGCCTCTGACACTCACCACAGAGACAGCCTGTCGTTGGGGTAGCCGGTCTATGGCTCACAGCACCTCAGGGAGGGCATTCCTGACCAGCAGGACGAGCAGGATGGTGGGTGGTCGGGATGGAGACTCGGGTTATATCGCTCCTCTGAGAAGTAAGCCTGGCTGAGCCCCTGAAGGACCAGTGGCAGCTGCTGCAGCACACACGCTCTAGGCATAGCAGCGACTCAGGTCACTTTCTGTCCTCCAACTTGAAATCTATAGCTGTACGCACACCTTAAAGGGGAGGTGGCCAGCTTCTGCAGCTGGATAATGTGGCTAGCGAGGCTTTGCCTCCACTTCCCCTTTAAGGTGGGGGTATAGTCATCAGCCAACATTCAGTCTTAAAGGCGAGGTGTACGGACAGTTTCTTAAAAGGAGCGGTGCATGCGTGGGGCTTAATCGTAATGGAGAGGTCCACCATTACATGGTTTTTTTAAGCATATCCCCAGGTGTCCTCATAAGTATCCCGAGGGGTGCGCGTACAATAGATTGCGAACCGCTGTTATAAAGAAATTGGATAAAGGGGGCAATATAGTTATCCTTTTGAGTGAACAATATAAAAATATGGCTTTGAATAAACTCAGAGATAACAGCACTTATGAAATGCTTGTGAGAGATCCGCCAACTAAGTTTATTAAAGAACTGAATGAATCTGCTGAAAACCACATGTATGGCAGGCCTGATCTCAATTAAATTTGAGTATATGAAGACAGGCTCTCCAAGAATAGCTACATTCTATTGTCTCCCTAAGACACATAAGGGGGTACATCCCCCATCAGGATGGTCAATTGTATCAGGTCGGGGGAATTTGACCCAAAATGCAAGTGCCTTTTTGGATTGCATTGTGAGGGGCTTTGTAGAAAGGTTACCATCATACCTTCGAGGTTCAAAATGGCTGCTAAATTCAGTAAATATAAGCCCACCAGTCTCTCTCATGGCTCAGAAGCAGCATTAGGATATGTGGTTGCTTACAGAGCAGCTGTTGGTTTCATTAGGTAGGACCCACCTGACCCGGAGGTGCAATGATGTGGAGTGTGGGCTTACACTTTAATGGCCATTCAAGTAAACCAAAACCTCGAATTATGTTTTGTTTCGCATGGAGCTACATTGGTGAGTGCAAATGACAACCTTTTTACTTGTTATGTTTTATACATAAAGTGGGCTGAATACTTCTGGTCTATGCAGCCATCCTGCTAGGAAATAGGCGCAGACTGTTTTTTTCTGCATATATGTGAATACAGGCGCCTGCTAGAAGGGGACGCCTTGCTCTGTAAAAAAAAGATATATTTATTTATTCACAATCATTTAGCCCTAAGGGCTAGAGGGGCATATGAGATATCATTGGAAAGGTCAGGTTATGGCTTTTCCAGAGATTCAAAGTATAATCAGGTTAGATTTATGTAAAATTAAAATATCAAATAAAATAATATTTCTCTCTTTTTTTCTTCTAACGCAGCACTATCATTCAGTTTACAATTATAAAGTGAACAGTGATGCTGTGCTAGCTCACCTTCTCATTCCCCACACTGCCAGCAAGTGTGGAGCTGATGATGCAATGCATTGTTTCATTGACAATCTAGCCCGAAGTGCGGTTAATTTTAAGATTATCCGGGTAATCCTGACATTACCCAAAACCGTTTGGTAAAACTGCAAAAAAATGTAAAATTTGGACTTTACCCGGGTAATTTTAGGACTAACCAACTGCCCTTGGGTAACAGTCTGGAAGAGCTGAAAAACCCACACTTTACCCGGTGATCTGCAGACTATTCAACCCTGTTTGGTTAAAACCGAATTTTGCTAACATTCAGATAAAAGTCTGAAGCTTCATCCGGGTAATCTGAGGACTATTCACAGCTTCACTTGGGTAATCTGCAGAGCATCCAACTCCGCTTGAGGTAAAAGTGAATTTTGCTTTTATCTATGGATATTATCAACGAAAATGGCTAAAGACAGACATTACAATGTATTAAGTATATAATGAATATACAGAGTAACAGGATATGTTTCTCATATGAAAGTTAAAGAGTTACATGATCTCTATTATGTGCTTATATATAATTTATAAAACATAACAACCATCAGGTTACTCTTTACATAATATCTTTACCTTCATAAATTGATTTTCAGACAGTTAATGCACAGAGTTACAGGACAGTTATTTAGTGTGGTACAGTATGTGATTGTGGATACAATATGGTTAAAAATACCAAAAAATCAATTTTGTTATCAGTCAGATAACAGTTTGCAGCTTTACCCGGGTAATCCTAGGAATTCAGTAAACTGTAACCTGCTGAAAACCAAAGAAAACCGGAGAACCCAGAGGCGTTTGGATATTTTGCAGTTTACCCGGATAAAGTCAGATGTTTCATTGCACATTGTACTTTATGCAGCAACACTAGGGTAATGTGCGTTTTACCCGGGTAAAACACAGCAGAAAACCGGGATACCCAGAGGCCTTTGGATACTTTGCAGATTACACGGATAAAGTCTGAAATTTAATTTCACTTCGGACTTTTGCTAATGATGCCTGGGTAATGTCAGGTTTACCCGAGTAATCCAAAAATTAACCGCACTTCGGACTTTAACCGTAACATATGCACATGATAACCTAGCTTATCTTCTCTTGTGTTCTACCTTCATTTTTTTGCATTTGTTTTACTGACTATTTTTTTTTTCGTGCTTGACATTAATAAAATTTACCGTATAGAGACCTAGATCCCAGTAGGCATCTGGTTGCCCAGGTGCTTTTTTTGTTGTATGAATATTGAGGTGGGTTAGGCCCTTTTGGGATCTGGTTTTCAACACCACCCTGCGGTTCTGTGTTGGAACCACAACAGTGTTTTTTGTGTATTATACTCTGTTGATGCAGGACAGTCAGCTTAAAGCTATGGTATCAGATGTAACTTCTATAACAGCCTGCCAATGCCCCTTTCGCAATGATAAACTGGTGCATAGTCACTTTACTGAAGGTAAAGTAAATAAAACATAGTTGAGAACTTCGTGCAGTGGGACATTTCCCTGTGGGAGATGCAAAGCATGCAAACTGACATATAAAGAATCTAAAACGGTGCAAATGGTAGGAACTAGCAGATTATTATTTTTTTTTCAACTGCAACACTACAGGGGTTGTTTATTTGCTACTGTGGCTGTGTAACAAAACGAATGTTGGAAAAACCATACAAACTTTAAAAATTAGGATTCTTGAACATGCTAGAGCTATTGATAGGAATGGTGACACTCCCGTGGCGAAACATTTTTCATCTTATCATCAGGGATTGTCGAGAGGTCTAAGGTTCATGGGATTAGACAAGATATTGTTGGGCCCCCATAAAGAGAACCTGGATAGATCACTTCTGAAGAGGGAGGCGAAATTGATATACAAGTTGAACTCCCTGTCTTCTAGAGGATTAAACAAGGGGTTTACTTATACCCCATTTATTAGGGATGATTGATGTATTAAATACAACCGATCACATCTCTAGTACACTTTGCTTATCTGTTACCGAGCTTGGATTCAATATTAATGTAGACCTGAACTGCTATCTTGTTTCAACCTAAACTTTCTCGCTTCGTATATGGTCATTATACCGGACTGATTATGTGCTATCTATGAAAGGGTCTGAGGCCTGTGTATTCTAGGATGTATAGGTGTCCCTCTTTTACGATTACTAGTTTTTAAGAGTTAAGATATGCCGTATTGGATCTTGCTGATGGCATTTGCTATCTTTTACATTATATTGGTATGACTTTGCATAATGGTTTGGCACACAATGAGTTTTGTAGGTTTCATTTTTAAGGTATTCTGTAACCTTTGCTCCATAATATGGGAATTCCACTGTTGATACTCTGCAATCTTTATAGGATGAGTTTGAGCCATAATTTGCGAGATTTGGCTCATATATATATATATATATTTATTGTGGAGAAGCAGGTACTGCGGACACAGCAACGTGGGTTTTCTAAGCGTTTTTTTATTTGCAGCAGCAAAGGGGTTTTCCACAAACAGAGAAAATAAACAACAAAAACAAAAAAAAGAAATCCTATTCCCTTTTGGGAGGCTAACTGACAATAGACGAACCTGTCTACTCCTGGGCCCACTAAACGGGTTCCCCCAGTAAAACAAAACACACTTTCCAATATAACAGATTCCTTACTTTTTCCACCACAGTCTCCAACTCCTTCCTCCTTCTGTCTCCAAACCCCTCAATGAACTGGAAGGAACTGAGACTTCTTATAGGAAGGGTGGGGCAGCTGTGGTAAATGAGCAATCATTCAGTTAACCCTGAACTGGGAAGGTGGCTACTTCCAGCCGTCTACTCAGGTACCGGCCCTCACATAGCCTGCCCCGAGTGAACCCGTCACACATCCCCCTCCCCAGCGCAACACCAGGGTGAGAAGCGACCATAGCGGAGAGCCCATGGGCCCGAGACAGCGCATCGGCGTTGCCGTGGAGAAGGCCCGCCCTGTGCTGCACCACAAACTTGAAGGGCTGTAAGGAAAGGAACCACCGAAGGATCCGGGAATTGCGGTCCCGGTTACTGTGCATCCACCTCAGAGGGGCGTGGTCGGTGACCAGGGTAAACTGCCTGCCAAGTAAATAGTACCGTAGCATCTCTGTGGCCCATTTAATCGCCAGACACTCCTTCTCGATCACGGCATAGCGTTGTTCCCGGGGCAGCAGTTTCCTGCTCAGGTAAAATACCGGATGCTCCTCACCATCCACATACTGCGAGAGCACAGCCCCCAAACCAACCTCTGAGGCATCCGTCTGCAGGAAGAACTCAGTCCCGAAGTCCGGTGCCACGAGGATGGGCCGGTCACATAATGCAGAGCGCAGATCGCCAAAGGCCTCCTCAGCCTTACCGTCCCATCTCACCATATCGGGGCCTTTGCCTTTAATAAGGTCGGTTAGCGGCGCCGCCCTAGTCGCAAAATGGGGTATGAATCGGCGGTAGTAGCCGACAATCCCTAGGAAGGCCCTCACCTGTTTTTTCCTAAGAGGTTGAGGCCAACTCCGTATTGCCTCCACCTTATGGACTTGGGGTTTCACCGATCCCCTCCCAACCACATAGCCCAAGTACTTAGCCTCCGCCAGCCCAATAAAACACTTGGGGGGTTGGCTGTTAGACCGCTCCTTCTGAACGTGTCGAGCACAGCCTCAACCTTCGGCAGATGGGACTCCCAATCCGTGCTATGGATGACGACGTCATCCAGGTATGCCGCAGCGTACTGGACGTGAGGCCTGAGCAGCTTGTCCATGAGCCGCTGGAAGGTGGCTGGGGCTCCATGAAGGCCAAAGGGCATAATTCTGTAATGAAATAACCCGTCTGGGGTGGCAAAGGCGGTTTTCTCCCTGGCCCTTCCGGTTAGGGGTATCTGCCAATACCCTTTCGTCAGATCAAGAGTCGAGAGGTATCTGGCTTTTGCCAATCTCTCTACTAGCTCATCCACACAGGGCATGGGATAGGCATCAAACTTGCTGATTTCATTCAACTTCCTGAAGTTGTTACAAAATCTGGTAGAGCCGTCTGGCTTTGGCACCAAAACGATGGGGCTGGACCAATTACTGTGGGATGGCTCAATGACCCCAAGCTCTAGCATTTTCTTGACTTCTAGTCTGACTACCTCTCTTTTGGCTTCCGGTATCCGGTAGGGTTTCAGTCTAATCGCTACACCGGGTTCGGTCACAATGTCGTGAAACACGTCATGTGTTCTACCCGGTACCGGTGAGAACACATCCCTATTCCTCTTGACCATTCGGTTGACTTCCTGTACCTGGCAGGGAGTCAGCTCAGGGGAAATAGCCACCCCAGGCTCTGGGGCCTGATGACCGGACTGGGCATGGCCGGTCTGGGACACGCAGGCCTCTCTGTCTTGCCATGGCTTCAGGAGATTGACATGGTAGATCTGCTCCTTCTTCCGGCGGTCAGGCTGCCTAATCCTGTAGTTGACAGGGCCTGTCTGTTCCAGGACCTCATATGGTCCTTGCCAATGAGCCAGAAGTTTGCTTTCTGCAGTCGGAACCAGTACCATCACACTGTCCCCTTGCGAGAACCGTCTTGCGGTGGCCTTCTGGTTATAGATACGGGATTGGGTCTCCTGTGCCTTTTCCATATGCTGACGTACCAGGGGGATAACCCGCGCCATCCACTCGCGTATGCTTACAACATATTGTATTGGGTTGGTTCCGGTCACTCCCTGCTCCTCCCACGTTTCCCTGAGTATATCCAGCAGACCACGTGGGTGCCTGCCATATAGGAGTTCGAACGGAGAGAATCTGGTCGAGCTCTGGGGAATCTCACGTATAGCAAACAACAAGTAGGGCAATAACATGTCCCAGTCCTTTCCTTCCCTGCTAACAACCTTCCTCAGCATCCCCTTTAGGGTGCGGTTGAACCGCTCGACAAGCCCATCCATCTGCGGGTGATACACGGAGGTCTTTAGCGCCTGTATCTTTAACAAGTGACACAGCTCTTTCATCAGACGGGAAACAAATGGAGTACCCTGATCGGTCAGGATCTCTTTCGGATGCCCACTCGTGCGAATACCTGAACCAACTCTCGGACAATGTTCATTGCATTTGCTTTGCGCAAGGGAACGGCTTCAGGATACCGGGTGGCATAGTCCAGGATCACCAATATGTAATGGTGTCCACGTGCGGATTTTTCCAACGGACCCACAATGTCCATTGCGATCCTTTCAAAGGGGACATCAATGACCGGGAGGGGTATGAGAGGGGCTCTCAAGTGTGGCTTAGGAGATGCCAACTGACATTCGGGGCATGAGGCACAGTACCGTTTCACCGCCTCATAAACCCCCGGCCAGAAGAACCTGCGCAGGACCCGCTCCTGGGTCTTCTCAACCCCTAAGTGCCCTCCTAGCACATGGGAATGAGCGAAGTCGAGTACCTTTCTGGTCTGAGAGGATGGAACCACCAACTGTTCAATTTCCTGACCTCCCTCCATAATGACCCGGTACAACAGATCACTCTTCAAAATAAAGTACGGATAACTCTTTATTGCCCCTTCCACCGGCACCCCGTTCTCCTCAATCACCCTGCTTCTCGCAGTCTGCAACAAAGGATCACTAGCTTGGTCGTTCCCAAAAACAGTGTTCCCGGAAATCCCTCCCCCTGAGTCATTCCCATCGGAGGTAGAGCCCCCAGGGTTAGGAGCCTCATTCACCTCCTCACTCGTATGTGTTACAGGGACCCCCAATTCTGTCTCTGTCACCTGGGTGGCCACCCCCTTTCGAGATCTTTTGGCCGGGGTGTTCACCAGAGCCTCAGCCCGAGCTCTGGTAAAGCAGTGCTTGGCTTCTCGCCTCTCTCTGCGTGTTTTCCGGGGTTTAGGAGGTTTCTGACAAAAAAACGTATCGTGGAATGGGAACACCTCGGTGATGTCGTTAGTACCCTCACCAAGGTCGGCAGTGGCCGTACCAACGGATAACCCCTGCAATATGGTCTGAAAGTCCGGGAAATCCCTCCCTAAGACAAGGGAATAGGGTAACTTGGGTACCACCACAGCTGGGACAGACCGTACCCTCGCCCCCACAGAGACAGCGACCGTGGGATAACGAACGGTACTACCATGTACGCACAACACTCCCACAGTCTTATCTTTCTGTAAGTTGGCCCGGCCCACCAGTTTGCCTGACACCAAGGTTATGGCACTACCGGAGTCCGCAAGTGCCACTGCCTGTAGTCCGTTCAGCAGGACGGGCACTCGAAAAGTCTGAGTCCCTTCCACCAGGCCAGTCAGACATATCAGTCCGCAGAGAAATTCCGGGGGTCCTTACCCAGCCCACACTGCATGGGCTCGGACGTGTTAGGACACCTGGCTCTAATATGTCCCAGTTCGCCACACTCAAAGCACTGTATCGAGTTCCTTTGGGGCTCATTCCCTCTTCGAAAAGTGTCGCTGTAGTCTGAGTAATGCACTGGTCCCCCAGGTGCTGGCAGGATTGCCGACCCGTTTGACCTAGTTGTGGAGCCGAAGACTTTTTGAGGCTGCTCCTTTCTATGGGTGGGGATGCTCCCCACAACGACTTTTGGAGACCTCCTGGGCGAGTCCTCGAAGTTTTTGGCAGCCAGGTAGCGCTCTACTTGGGCCACCATGTCGTCATAGGTACCCGGGTTCCCTTGTCCCACCCATTCACGGAGGCTGCGTGGGAGTCCGCGTAGGAACTTATCCAACACCAGGGTTTCCACCATCTGCGTGGGGCTTTGGTGCTCAGGTTGGAGCCACTTCCGAGCCAAATGCATTAGGTCGAACATCTGCGTCCGGGGTGGTGTCTTCTCCTCATACGTCCAGTTAGAGAAGCGCTGCGCTCTCACAGCTTTTGTTACCCCGAACCGGGCCAGGATTTCGGCCTTTAAAAGTTTATAGTCCGTAGCCTGGACTTCCTCCAGGTCATAGCAGGCCTTTGGGCCTCTCCAATCAGGAAGGGTGCGATAATCCCCGCCCATTTGTCTGCAGGCCAGGCCTCCCGAGTAGCAGTGCGCTCAAAGGCACGGAGGTATGCTTCCACGTCATCCTCAGGCAACATCTTCTGAAGGTAGCAACTAGCTCGAATCCTGGTCTCCTGGCTAGGGGGTGCTTGCGTCGCCAAACTTCATACAGTTGCTTTAAGCAGCTCGTGGTCAGCTTTCTGGGCCTCCATCACGGCCCCAATCTGTGCCTGTATTAGGCGGTTGCTCTCCTGCTGCGTGTCACGGTTCCCAGATCCCACCACGCAGTACTTAACGCCCCACACTCCACAGAACCCAGAAGCTACCAACAGAGTAGCCGTGAAAGATCTAACTGTCTGGTCCTTAGAATTGGCCAGGTAAACTAGCTAGACAGATAGGGTTAACAACACGGGGAGTAGTCAGCCGAGCCAGAATCAGGAATACAGAGTTCAGAATGGTCAAATGGAATAGCCGGGTCGATATCAGAGCAGTAGCGTAGTACAAGAAAATGGTCTAGGGCAACAGAAGGCAGAATAGTCAGAAACAAGCAGAGGTCAATAACGGGTTAATTCAATATAGCAGTCAGGTACAAGGAGCTCAGGTATGGATAACCACGATCTGGCAACTGCTGAAAATACACTGAGGGTTTTTAAAGACCTTCACCAGCCACGCCCCCACTCAAGCCGCGCCTCTTGCAACCACCTCCCTGCCTGTCTCCATTTAAACTGGGCTTTGGTCAGCGAGCAGCATCAGACATGCTGCCCTCAAGCACACAGGTAGGGCTGGAAGCTCCCAACGTTACAGTACCCCCCTCTCCAGGGAGGCCACCGGACGACCAACAGGACGAGCGGCAGGACGACCACCAGGGCGATCGGGGTGCGAGGCATGGAACGCCCTGACCAACCTAGAGGCAGACATGTCGGAAGCTGGAATCCAGGACCGGTCCTGGACCATAACCCACCCAATCGACCAAGTACTGCAGAGTGCCCCTGCACAGCCTAGAATCCAAAACCCTCCTAACCTCATACTCAGATTCACCATCAACCTGATAGGTTGAGGAGGAGAACGACCCGCGTGTACCTGTTACACAACAATGGCTTCAGTAGGGAGGTGTGGAAGACGTTGTGCATGCGAAGATGTTTAGGAAGGGCAAGAGCATAAGCCACAAGATTAATGCGGCGAATGATCTTATATGGACCTATAAACCGAGGTGCCATTTTCATAGAAGGCACCCGCAACTTCACGTTCCTAGTGGACAACCAAACTCTATCCCCCACGTTATAGGAGGGAGCTTGTAACCTATGCCTGTCAGCCTTGCGTTTCTGGACAGCAACATTGCGCTCCATATTTTCTCGAATCTGTCTCCAAATCTCTTGCAGTTGAGTGAGATGGTCATCGAGAGCCGGATGGCCTGTTCAGTAAACTGAAGCGGTAGAGCCGGAGGGAAAAAACCATAGATGGCAGAAAAAGGAGAGTGGCCAGTGGTCTCGTTAACGGTGTTATTACGTGCATACTCAGCCCAGGGCAACAACTCCGACCAATTGTCTTGTTGTTGTGTGGTAAAGCAACGTATGTACTGCTCGAGACCCTGATTTGCCCTCTCTGCTGCCCATTGGTTGGATGATATGCTGAAGAGAAGGCCAATCAATCGCACCCCCATCTCCGCACAGAAAACCCTCCAGAAACGAGAGACGAAACTGGGCTCCTCTGTCAGAGACTATTTCAGACGGAACCCCATGTATTCGTACAATCTCTCTAGCAAATACAACCGCCAGTTCTTTGGCTGTAGGAAGCTTAGGTAGAGGGACAAAATGAGCCATTTTGGAGAAGCGGTCTACAACTGTCAGAACCACAGTATGACCCTTGGACTTCGGCAAGTCCACAATAAAATCCATAGATAGATGAGACCAAGGCCTCTTAGGCATGGGTAAAGGCTGCAATAGACCGACAGGCAAGGATTTACTGGTTTTGCTTCTGGCACAGACTTGACAAGCCAAAACAAACAGACGTACGTCCTGTCGCATGGTGGGCCACCTGAACTGTCTGGAGATACTGGTAAGAGTCTTAGTAATACCAGGATGACCTTCTGGTTTAGAATCATGAAACATTATGAGTAATTCTTGTCTTTCCTTTTCAGGTACAAACAACATATCTGGAGGCTTGTCAGGTGGAGCCCCTACTTGAACTGCCTGGAGGCGTTCCAGGAAAGGCGAGGAGACAGACAAGACTGGAAGCCACAATACGTTCAGGAGGAACTATAGGATTGTGGTCTTGTGTATTAGATTCATACGGGTCATATTGACGAGATAAGGCATCAGCCTTTACATTGCGGTCACCTGGTCTGTAAGTCAATACAAAATTAAACCGAGACAGTAGCAATGACCACCTGGCCTGTCTCGCGTTCAAACGTTTGGCATCCCCGATGTACGTAAGGTTCTTATGATCAGTAATTATCAATAAAGGGTCAAGAGTACCTTCCAACAAATGTCTCCACTCTGAGAGGGCAGACACAATAGCAAGCAATTCTCTGTTACCGATATCATAATTGCGTTCTGCTGGTGATAATTTTCTTGAAAAGAACCCACAAGGATGTAGAGGTTTTCCTGGAGACTCTCTTTGAGACAGGACAGCCCCAATGCCTATCTCGGAAGCATCAACCTCAAGAACAAACGGAATCCTGGGATCAGGATGCCATAACACGGGAGCGGAAGTGAAAGCTTGTTTGAGGGCTTCGAATGCTTGTTTGGATTGAGAAGACCAGATCTGGTTCTTCAGACCTTTACGTGTCATATTAATGATAGGGGAGGCTACAGCGGAATAATTCTTGATAAATCTCCTATAATAGTTGGAAAACCCCAGAAACCTCTGTATGGCTTGAGACCTTGAGGGAGAGGCCATTCTGAGATGGCCGTGAGTTTAGAAGGATCCATCTCAAAACCTTCTGGAGTGATAATATACCCAAGGAATTTCACAGTAGTTATGTCGAATAAACACTTCTCTAGTTTGCAATAAAGACCATTGTCCAGTAATTTTGCTAATACCTGTCTGACATGTGCATGGTGGGTTTTCAGACCGGGAGAGTAAATCAATATATCGTCTAGGTATACTATAACAAAGGTTTGTAAGAAATCTCTGAGCACATCATTAATAAAATCCTGGAATACCGCTGGAGCATTACAAAGACCGAAAGGCATGACCAAGTATTCATAATGCCCACTCCTGGTGTTAAATGCTGTTTTCCACTCATGCCCCTCTTTTATATGTATCAGGTTGTAAGCTCCTCTTAAATCAAGTTTTGTGTATACTGCTGACCCCCTTAACCTGTCAAACAGTTCTGATATGAGAGGGATAGGGTACACGTTCTTAATGGTGATCTTGTTAAGCCCCCTATAATCGATACACGGGCGTAAATCTCCCTCTTTTTTAGACACAAAAAGAACCCAGCCCCTGCTGGAGAAGGAACGTCGGATAAAACCTCTCTCTCTCCAAATTCTCCTTTATGTACTCTTCCATAATTTGGTTCTCCTTTATGGAAAGAGGATATACTTTGCCTCGAGGAGGCATGGTACCAGGATGAATATCAATGGCACAATCATATGGTCTATGTGGAGGCAGTTTCTCTGCCTCTCTTTTATCAAATACAGCCCTGAGGTCGGCGTATTGGTCAGGAACCTCTGTAGACAATGGAGGAGCTGTGGGTGTGTTCAGGGCACCGACATGCTGAATGGGTATTAAACAAGTCCCAAAACAAGCAGGACTCCAAGACAGTATCTCTCCTTAGCCCAATCAATAACAGGATTGTGTTTCACCAACCAAGGGAAACCAAGTACAACAGGATTGGAAGGTGAATGGATAACTTGAAAAATCCATTTAAACCGGGCTTTGGTCAGCGAGCAGCATCAGACATGCTGCCCTCAAGCACACAGGTAGGGCTGGAAGCTCCCAACGTTACACTGCGTTGCCGTGGCACTTACCAGTGCTTTTAATAAGTCCTCCAATGTAACTGTGGGTTCTGTACCCTTGTTGCTACTGCCAGCGCACAGCAGGTACAAAATCCCACCGCTGCCACCACTTGTGGAGAAGCAGGTACTGCGGACACAGCAACGTGGGTTTTCTAAGCTTTTTTTTATTTGCAGCAGCAAAGGGGTTTTCCACAAACAGAGAAAATAAACAACAAAAACAAAAAAAAGAAATCCTATTCCCTTTTGGGAGGCTAACTGACAATAGACAAACCTGTCTACTCCTGGGCCCACTAAACGGGTTCCCCCAGTAAAACAAAACACACTTTCCAATATAACAGATTCCTTACTTTTTCCACCACAGTCTCCAACTCCTTCCTCCTTCTGTCTCCAAACCCCTCAATGAACTGGAAGGAACTGAGACTTCTTATAGGGAAGGGTGGGGCAGCTGTGGTAAATGAGCAATCATTCAGTTAACCCTGAACTGGGAAGGTGGCTACTTCCAGCCGTCTACTCAGGTACCGGCCCTCACATAGCCTGCCCCGAGTGAACCCGTCACAATATATATATATATATAAAAGCCAAATCTTGCAATTGTTTACCATTGCCCAGAGTGCTCCAGATGAACAATGAATGCAGGATGACCTAAAATGGCATTGTCTACCTTACAGAGCCCATAAGCAGGAGATTTTTATGCCACGATAGTACATGTGCTGTGGTTGTTATGGCGTTGTGTAATGTTGCCATGACTACGAACAGAGCACGTGCATTGTTATGAAATCCTCAGGAGGGAGGGGGACATGGTAATGGCCGAGATGTGGGCCGGCTTTGAGGCACGCATGGCCGTCTTGGGTGACATAGGTAGTGCTCTCCTGCCACTTATCTAGAGTGGGGTTGCGTGTGGATGATGCCTAATAGGTGCGTGCAGTTATGCACTTGGGATATGGCCAAATACATACAACTGGGAGTTGGTTCCTCCCTCCTTCTATTGATCCTTTGGGAACCATTTATGTTTATAAGGGGATAAACTCTATGGGCACTCACTCTTGATAATGCCTACCACGTAGGCGAAATGCATTGAGGTTATGTGATTTTAACTGCTGACTATATTTTTGTATTTGTGTGTTGGGATCTGGGACCTATGGCTATGTGATGTCTGCAATATAGAAGTGGGCTAGATCTATTGCCGAGGCATACTGGTACCTGTGTATATGTGGTGACCTGAAGGTATGTGTAAGCAGTATTTACTGCCGAGGTACATTGCAACATTATGGTCTGATAGTATGGATATTTTGACTTACTGTATCTATAGCAGTAGGAAGAGGGCTACACCGTAGTGGCAACAGGTTTGGATGATAGGTTACTTAGGGTTTTGCTACATTAAAATTTGCTATTTATAATGACATTGTCCTACTATTATGTGGATAGTTAAAATTTTATACCTTTTCTCATACACTTTCTTTATACACCTAAGCCCAGTGCATAGATATTTATGGTATCTGTAGGCATTATTGTTTGCCAAGGTATTGGAGATTGTTCCACTGAGTAAATACACAGGTCCTCCCTCCTTTGATTTTGCTCATGGTGCCCATGACATTTTCAATATATGTTCTTATATACTATTGTTATATGGTTTTTGTTTGTGTTACTCCTTACCATATGCTTGTTTGATCTAATTAAAGTTTCTATTTTTCTCTTTTGGGACATTGATCCTATTGTTACACTTCATGGATTGTCCCTGTAAGTGTATTGGTGTTTTTTCTTATACAAATAGGTGGGTCAGGCCCATGGATCTATGGTTATTGGCATCGCTTAGTAGGTTCTCATAGGAACCAGTGTTGGGTTATAATGTTACATATCTGCCTGGAAGCCAGCCCTGAGAGACATAAGTGCCCCTAAAACCTGAAACCGCACTGGAGTCAATCTAGCTGGCTGACTCCATTCCATGTCCCAAATTCTATATTCTTCTCCTGGGTTTCCTTGCTGCTCAGGTGCACCCCATCTGATTCATGATCTATACTGGGTTGGCCTTATTTATCCCTGGCTACCACAGGTGTGATTTAGCAGCCCTGATGGGCTTCCCTCAAAGCATTGCTCCACCCAGAGGTCATTGCTTCTGCATTGAGTTGCATTTGGTGTGTCCCCTGTGCCTTGTTCCTCCACTTTTGAATCTTCCTGGACAATGAGGATGACCCCATCGTGCACTTCCTCCTCCCAGCCACGTACTAGTCCTTGGGTTTCTGGGCACACAAAACCTTCCCATGAGGAATCCCCACCTTCAATGCCCCCACTACTTAAATATTCCTCCTCCTCATCCTCCTCCTGTCTGATCTGAGGACCCGCAGGAATGCTGTCTGCATAAAGACTGGGGCCTTGAGAGCTAGGGAAGGCCTCCTCTTCCTCCTGCTGCTCTGCCTCTAGTGCCACATCTATAATTCCCCGCAGAGTGCGCTCCAGCAGGAACACTAAACACTAAAGGAATTGTGTCACTGATGTATGCACTGTCCCTGCTCACCATCCTCGTTTCCTCCTCAAATGGTGACAGTACAGTGCATGCATCCTTGATAATCAGCCACTGCGGGGGGGAACAAGTTGACCTGAACCTGTCCTTCTGCCATATACACACAGGTACTAATTGATGGCCCTCTGCTGCTTGTGCAGATGCTGCAGCATTGCTAATGTCGAGTTCCACCTGGTGGGCATGTCACAGATCAGTCGGTTTGTGGGAAGGTGGAATTCTCTTTGAATTTCTGCCAGGCGAACACTTGCTGGGAATGACCGTCTGAAGTGGCTGCAGACTTTTCTGGCCTGGCTGAGAAGCTCTGCCAGCCCTGGGTACCCGGTTAGGAAACACTGTACCACCAGATTTAGGACGTGTGCTAGGCATGGTATATGCGTCAACTTACCCTGGCATAGGGCGGAGAGAAGGTTGCTGCCATTATCACAGATGACCATTCCCAGCTGAAGCTGACATGGTGTTAACCATCTCTGCACCTGCCCCTGCAGAGCTGGCAGAATTTCTGGTCCGGTGTGGCTCCTGTCCCCTAAACAAACCAGCTCAAGCACAGTATGGCATCTTTTGCTTGAGCCATTGCGTAGCCCCTGCCACGTGTCGATTTAACTGCCACTTCGCCAGAGACAGAGAAGGAGGAGGAGGAGAAGGAGGAGGAGGAAGAGGTGGTGGAGCAGACAGACCTCATACAAGCAGTTTTCTGGAGGCGTGGTGGATGAACAAGCTCCAGCACAGAGCCCCGTGCTGGATTCCACCCAGCTGCAAGCAGAGTTACCCAGTGTGCCGTGAAATAAATGTAACGGCCCTGTCCATGCTTGCTGGACCACGTGTCTAAAGTCATGTGCACCTTGCTGCTGACTGTCCTTCCCAATGACTCCATAACATTATCTTCCACGTGCTGGTATAGTGTTGGAATGGCCTTCCGTGAGAAGAAATGGTGTTTTGGAACCTGCCACCACTGTGGTACAGCACATTCAGCAAATTCACAGAAGGAAGCAGAGTCCACCAGCTGGAAAGGCAGCAGCTGTAATGCGAGTAATTTTGCTAAGCTGGCACTTAGACGCTGTGCTTGGAGATGGTTGGGACTATATTTTTTCTTATGCTGCAGCAGCTGGGGCAATGAAATCTGACTGCGTAAATCTTCAGCTGATGGGATGCTGTCACATTGTGAGGAAGGACCTGGTACACCCATTACTGTAGCATCATCCCTGTCAGTGGAGGTTGTAGGCAATGACATGGCAGGACATATAGTGGGGGTAGAGACAGATGAGGAGGAGGAGGACATATGCAAAGTGTTGTGCCAACGGGATGCGTGGCAGGTGGTCATATGTCGCCTCATGCACGTGGTACCCAAGCGTGGGATGTCTTTCCCATGCTTGATCCTCATCTGACATAGATTACAAATAGCAACGGTGCGGTCTGCTGCACATTTCTTAAAGAACTCCCAGACAGCAGACTTCCTGTACATGTACTTTGAAACAACAACGCTCTGCACCTGAGCAGCTGTGACTTCTGATGCCTTGGACTGGCTACGGTTGCTCATAGAGGATGTTCTGCCTCGTTTTTGTTGTGCCTCCTCCTCCTCCATCAACCCCTATCTCCTCGTCACTAGAGCCAACTAGGCAGTATGCTGCAGCTGCTGGGGCAACATGAGTGCCAGTTATTTGTGTGTCACTGGCACCCCCTTCCTCTAGGTTCATTATATTCCCTTCCTCAACCTCAGAGATTGAATCAGAGCACTGTAGTTGCTGCGCATCCTCAAGCAGCATGTCACTGTCATTGTAGTCAAACAATTCAGCTGACTCCTCCGTGTGTGATAGTGAGGCTGCGGCAGGAGTAGCTGTGGACATGGAGGCTGCATTAGATGCTTTGGCAGCTGAGGTGGACTGTAAAGCACTACAAGCCTGGCTGGCAGAGGACTCGGAGGATGTGGATGGCCTGGTTAGCCAATCCACCAAATCCTATGTATGTTGCTGCTGCTTAAGACAGCCAGCACCAGTTAGAAAGGACAAGCATGCCCCTGAAGAGGATGCACCACGTCCACGATGACCAGGGGCACTGCCTTCCGACACAGAGGCTGCTTGCCCTCTTATCTGTGTCTGGGAGCATCTGCCTGTCCTTTTTGGTCTTTCTGACATGGTGGTGAGTGATATAGATTAAGATATACAGAACTCTGATTCAACTCTGTTATAAAAATTAGAGATATGCAGAACTCTGATTCAACTGTGTTATCTAGAATAAAGATTTCCAGAACTCTGGTATAACTCAGTGAGACACCCTGATAGCTGGCAGCCAGTGACAAGACACAGATTAAAATTCCCAGAAACCACCTATAAATCATTGACACCCCCTGATGGGTGGCAGTGACAAGACACAGGTTATAATTCCCAGATATCTGCTACAAGTCTGTGAGACCCCCTGATGGGTGGCAGTGACAAGACACAAATTACAATTCCAAGGAACCTCCTATAAATCAGTGAGACCCCCTGATGGGTGGCAGTGACTAGACACAGATTACAATTCCCAGATATCTGCTAGAAGTGAAACCCCCCCAATAGCTGCTGGCAGTAAGAACACACAGATTACAACAATTCCCAGATATCTTGTAGAAGTGAGACCCCCAATAGTTGCTGGCAGTGAGAACGCACAGATTACAACAATTCCCAGATATCTTGTAGAAGTGAGACCCCCAATAGCTGCTGGCACCAAGAAGACACATTAACAGAACAATCTCCTCTCAAAAAACACGTGCTGGGGCTGTGTGAAGCCTTATATAGTGTGCTGCGGGACTTAGCTCTGTGAGCCCATGATTGACAAAATTTGCCCAATCAGGACTCTGAGCCGTGATTGGCATAGTCTTGCACCTGACCTGTGGTCAGGTGCAAGGCTGTAGCCAATTACAAGCTTCAGGCCAGTGGAAAAGTGCATTGTGGTCCATTGTGGTGCATTGTGGGCGAACTCGAACCAAACATGTGGAAATGTTCGGAGTTCGCGAACAGCCGAACGGCCGATGTTCGATGAGAACTCCGAACAGATCGAACCGAAGGGCTCATTCCTACTTTGGAGTGTGGGAGCAGATACATTTATGATACCAGTGTACCAAGGACCAGCAGATTCTTATGCATATGCCTGTGTATATGTTCCGGTGGTACCACTGTTTTCATTGCATTTCATTTATCATTTGACCCAGATTTTATGTGTATTTGTATTCAGTGTAAACAAATTTATTGGACCGAAAGATTTGTTTATTGTTTAATAAAGGTGGTCCATTTTAACAAATTTGTCCGTTGAGCCCGGTTAGAGGGAAACAGGAGTTGGAGTACCTGGCCTGCGCTCCATCTTTATTATATTGATTCTTTAACTTTTAAAAGCTGTTTGCAAAAAACAACTGCTCGATGCTTGAAAATAACATATAATGGGTTATTCAGAAATAGGTGAAAACCAGGAGAAGTGAAAATTCTAGGTCACAATAGCCAAACTAGAAAAATTCTCGCATTTATCTCACTTTCCATATCAGCTATTTGGTCTAGATTGTTTTCTATTCCTGCCAATTATCCTGGTTTTCACCTCTCTCTGATTAACCCTGATAAGGTTCTATGAATAATAATAAAAAGGTCTGTTACAGAAAAAACAAAACGCTATTTTAAAAAAAAGGGGAAAAATGGCTAAAGAAATCTAAAAAAATAAATAAAGAGACTTTTTGCTGCAGATCAAAAGAATAACCGGTTTAATAAATATTCAGTAGAAATGGGAATATTATCTACATTGAAACCTATGGGATTCGCCTGATTAAACCGCTGAATGAAACCACCAAAAATGAGGGCATTTCACTGATATTTCTGTTTGATGTTCTCTGAATAGATTAACCATTACGTCTCTATGGGAGTTCACTGCCGTTAAACAGCACCGTATTTCACTGTGAATTCACCAATGTTTGGCCAACTGCCTTCTTTCTGAATCGCTGAATCGCTGAATGGCTCAGAAATTTTACCTTATGGGGAAATTCACTGTTCGGTGCAATTTGGGAGCCAATTTGGCTCTATCTGAATAACCCTGATTGTTTACAGGACAGGGAGAGTCTATTGATAAATGGGGTGATAGTATAACTAGAAAATGTTGAAAGGAGATACAATCACAATACAATACAGGGACACTATTGTTTAAACAAACCCCTGTATAGATTTGAAAATGGCATTCATCACATACCCTATTCATACATCTGCTGCAGTCACACACAGCTGTGCATAGCCAATTAAAAATAAATCGTAAAAAGATAATGCATTTGGTCAGGAATAAAAAAGTGCACCCCAACCCAAGAGTTGCAACTCTACTAGAGCGTTTCCTGTGGAGGATTGGTTTGCACAGACAGGAAGTTCCCTGGGAGGGAAGCCTTTGCTCATAGCAGAGAGCTCAGTGCTGAAAGGAGGATCCAGGTGGCAGCTCCAACCCCTTTGTCCTTTGTGTCCTGAGCCCTGTGAGGCCGCAGATCTGCCTGGTGAATCCAGAGAGGAGATCCAGCCTGAGGGTCCTGGGAGTGAGCGGCCTTCTTGTGGTGGATCCCTTTATTTCCACAGAATTCCATCTAACCCACCAGGAACTGGCTCAAATCAGATCTATTTGCCACCTCCCACAGCCATTGTCCATTACACCAAGGATATATATAGGGATGAGCCGAACGCCCCCGTGTTCAGTTCGACTTCGAACTCGAACAATTTCAAAAGTTCGAGTTCGAACTCGAACACGATCCGAACTCAATGGAAGTCAATGGGACCCGAACATTCGATTTTTAGAATGCCCTCCAAGAGGGCAAATATGCTAGATATTTGCCATAAAATATCCGGGTAGTGCCCTGGGGGACAGGAAACAAGAACAAAACGTAAAAAAAAATTTTTTTTAAAGGAACAGTGAGTTTTCCATGAAATAAAGGTTAAGAATAAAAACGAAAAATTCCTTCAAATATCGTGCCTAGGAGGTCCCCATAACCTGCCCATGAAGTGGCCGATTTGTAGGATGTATAGAAACATTTAAAAACAAAAAAATGACATTTCAAATGACGGTAAATGGTTTTCCTTTAATCTATTCATAAACAACTGCTTGGGGTGGCAGCCGCTATGAAAAGAGGAGACGTTTTAGGATACGCAGAACAAGTTTAGTGATTTTTTTGGCTAAATTATGGTGAAACTTATGCAGGCTTTGGATGAAAGTAACAATAGGTGCTTTAAAATTGGGCCTATTTTACAACAGTGCCATCACACCGTAACCCCTCTGTGGTATTGTGGAAGAGTGCAGGGTTGGACCCTGCAGTCAAATATTAAAATTATATGAATCTGGTACAGGCGTCGTCAGTGCACCCAAATATTTTGCCTTTGGTGACAGCAAGTGCCTTCACACCATAACCCCTCTGTGGTATTGTGGAAGAGTGCAGTGGTGGACCCTGCGGTCCAATATTAAAATGATATGAATCTGGTATAGGCGTCAGTGGCAGTGCACCCAAATATTGTGCCTTTGGTGGCAGCAAGTGCCTTCATACCGTAAATAACCCCTCTGTGGTATAACTCACTGATACACACTGATAACAGGCTGTGCCAAGACAGATTCAAATTTGCTGAACTCTGGTAGAACTCACTGATACACACTGATAACAGGCTGTGCCAAGACAGATTCAAATTTGCTGAACTCTGGTAGAACTCACTGATACACACTGATAACAGGCTGTGCCAAGACAGATTCAAATTTGCTGAACTCTGGTAGAACTCACTGATACACACTGTCCCTGATAGCCTGGCAGTGCCAACACAGATTCAAATTCCCAGAAATCTCCTACAACGTCACTGATACACACTGTCCCTGATAGTCTGGCAGTGCCAAGACAGATTCAAATTCCCAGAAATCTCCTACAACGTCACTGATACACCCTGATAGAACAATCTCCTCTCCGATTCACTCCTGCAAACACACACGCTGAGGCTGCAGGCAGGGAAGCCTTATATAGTGTGCTGCGGGACTTAGCTCTGTGAGCCCATGATTGGGCAAAATTTGCCCAATCAGGACTCTGAGCCGTGATTGGCATAGTCTTGCACCTGTCTTGCACCTGACCTGCGGTCAGGTGCAAGGCTGTAGCCAATTACAAGCTTCAGACCAGTAGAAAAGTGCATTATGGTCCATTGTGGTGCATTGTGAGCGAACATGCGGTGAACACGCGGAAATTTTCAGAGTTCGACGAACAGCCGAATGGGCGATGTTCGAATCAAACTCCGAACAGATCCGAACCGAACGCTCATCCCTAGATATATCCAGTGATTGAGATGAAATTGTGACTGGCTATCTTTTTTTGACGTTACGCTAAGTATTTGCTTAGTTCATATCCACCACAATATCTCATTAACACCTTCTAATTTTGTGATCACCAGAGTGAAAATCACCAGAGTGTAATCTGTGACACGTGTGTGCTCCACGCTCTTCTTCTTTTTTCTCCTTCAGGTATTCCACAGTGCCTTGGCTTCCTTTCAGGGTCAGCCTCCTACAACCTATGTGTAGTATAATTATTAGTAAAAGACTGAACAAGCAAATATGTAATAGGCCTTGGGACTCTGACCCCAAGACAGATTAATTGTGAAGATGAGACGCTCTTAAATTTGCCCTGGGAATTACTGAGTCGCCAGTTGGTCATTATAGTTTTGTATTAGTACTTGAAAATCTGCTTTTCAATTCCGTTTATTGGGCGCACACACATAAATAATGTTTTTACCACTGGAAGATATTAGAAAAGTAAATCACTTTAATTGTCTTTATATTCCTGTTCACATAATTGAATGTATATCCGAATCATATGAATAATGATTCTTTTTTATATCTGCTTAGGAGATATAGATCAAGATAAATGAATAGTAGTAAGAAGGGTTCCTGACAACTTGATTAAACAGCAGATAGTCGCAATACATATGTATCTTTAACACAAAGGAGTGAGACCAGGTCTAAAGCATTATCATTTAAGAAAAATCGTAATGATAAACATGCAAGCATGTGCATTATAGTCAGCTTATCAAATGAAGGTCTCAATCTAATTAACACTTGATAAATGGTAAGAAGGCCAGATAACAGAACGTCATTTCAAATTATGGTCAAATAACGATATCTGTATTAAACACCTTGGCTAAAGTTCCAGCACAGTTGGTAACAGGGAGCTGTTAAATGAAAAAATTGTGACAAGCCTGCTCCCTATTAGCTGCTCAAGTATGAGCCATGCGCAATGCTAGTAGCTTGGCTAGTAATTTTAGGAAGCTGGTGAAGGACACCAGCAGAGGCACCACAAGTCCTCTCCTGGAATTCTTAGGACTTCATGGAAACTAACTCAAGCACACTGTACAATGTTGTCAATAGACTCTCCTCGTCCTTCAATCTTCAGAGAGTGTTCATGTGCTTTGGTGGTGGATTGCACTGTCCTCTTCAAAAACTGACTGCATGAATGAACAACGAGCAACATTGGAAACCCTTGATGTTCCTTAGCTGCCTCCTGTACAGTAGGCAGTGGTAACAGCCGAACCATAGTAAGGGTTTGTGGCTCATATGGAATAGCAAGGGAGCTGTTAGATTTAGTTAGTGGGGCCATTATAGTTATATTGTACCCCTAAAATACAATACGATGACACATTAACCCACATTGACGTGAAGGACATACCCCTTAGTGCTGGTGGTGATGATAAAGGGTTATTCAAAGAGCACCAAACTCGCTACTAAATTGAACCAAACTGTGAATATCACCACTATTCAGAAAGCTGTCAATCCGCCAAATACTGGATGGTTCGGTTTGACAGTTTTAAACAAGCGAATCTCACAGGATTCAATGCAAAAAAATAATACCATTTTTTCTTATCCAACCATTTATTCTTTTCATTTTCAGCAAACTGTCTTTTTATTTATTTATTTTTTCCATTTTGTTTGATTTTTTTAAACTACGTTTTATTAAATTCTGTAACAGACCTTTTTATTATTTTTTAAACAACCTTTTTATTATTGCGACACATTTTTACTGGTTTAAACACTTTTTAAAAAAACAGCAGAGTTCTGTTTTTTTCCCCCTACAGTTCAGTGGCATTCAGCGGTCTTCGGCAGAGTTTGGCAAGCTGATCAGCGGTCTTCGGCAGCATTTGGCAGCCTGATCGGCAGTTTTCAAGCGGCATTTGGAAAGCTGATAGGAGGTCGGCGGTGGCGTTCAGTGCTCTGTTCGGCAGTCGGCGGCAGTCCTCGGGGGCTCCATGTTTGACACACTTCAGAGACCCTGTGGTGAATACGGAATTCACTGCAGGGTCAGCGAACTTGAATCGCCAAAGTGCACTGAAGTGCACCACACAAGAAAGTACCGAGATTTCGGTGCTTTCTGAATAACCCTCATAATTTTCACAGCAGGGTGATGCAACACACAAGAATAGCCTGCACAAGCTACCACTCCTATGTGGGACTGCGTATTCTACTACTTACCGCAAAAGCACAGTAAAGGAGCAGGTTCAGGGACAGTAAGAATACATGAATAGGGTACCTTGAATAAATGTTACATCTAACTCTCCTGTAATCTTTTCCAATTATAATTCTCTTCAAGTCTAAATTTTCCCCCACTATTCCATTCTTTAAGGGAAGAGATGGTGCTTCCCTAAGTCCGCTTTGCTTCTCTACCCCTTCCCCTGTAGTAGCTGTTTTTTTGTGGTCCATATTTGCCCTCTACAACTTCTCAACCAGTAACGTTTCCCTGCACACTTTCACTTTCCTTCTCTTTGTCTACCTAAATTTTTGGGGTACCGCTCCGCATTCTCCTGTAAATGTCTGTCAACTCTCCATACCCCATATCTATAATATCCCCTCCTTTTACACACTTTAAAGCCACTCAGATAATATTGCGGCATCACTCACACTCCATCACACATTTTCACTCACATTACAAAAAAAGTATATTGTGTGTTTTGTAAAATAGGAATATGGTGTCTGACGATAATGTTTTTATGTGAATGCGTCATATTGTGTATATTGTACTCTATTCTAGAGCATTTTCGTCTTTCTCATTAGCTCTAATCCTCCATGCCTTATCCTCCGCTCTAACTCTCAAATGAAATACAGGCAAGTAATTGTACAGATGAAAATGCTTACACGGTATTTCAGTATTTTGCTAATTAAGCTCAAGATTTCACTACAATAAATTGTCGTTCCACCTTGGGTAGACGTCCAAGGTTTGGTTTGCCTATGCACAGTTCCCTGAATTGCCAAACATCCAAAGCCTTTCAATGCAGTTGCATAGTTATGCATCACATTAGCTGATGCACGTCCTCTCCCTATTTTACCTTGTACGTTTAAGTATATTTCCCCCCCTCTTTTAACATTAATGTGCAATATATAAAAGGTTCTTGCATGATGGCAAGGTAATATCAACAAACTGAGGGGAAGATGTTTGAAATTACCTTTAAATTTTAGCATAAGGAAACCATATTAGAAATAATTAAATTAGTATCAGTTTTGAAGTTTATAAGATGATATGATTTTTTTTTCCTAAGAAACTATTTTATGTGTTGGATTAAAACTTAGATTAACATTGTCAGTATATTTATTTAGAACAAGTTAATGGTGCCGTTTGGGTGGAGTAGAGGTACCGTCACTGCTCTATAACCGTGGAGAGAGACTGCGGAGACACAGGCTCGATCCCGGCAAGAGCACCTCTCCAGTAAGTGTCCTTGGGCAAGACAACTACCGGTACATACTCGCCGCCCAGGACATACTTGAAAACGAGAGAAATGTCAATGTATCCTTCCTGGTAAAATCCTTTCTGAAATTTTTTTTTTCTTTTACACAAAAAGGAGTTTATTTCTAAAGGTCAATAATAGGACAAAATGTTTAAAGTATAACAATCACCTTGGAAACCGTTGAAATGTAGCGGTTCACCATTTTGTTCTTAGTACTTTGCTCCACTATTGCTTTTTTATATACAGGGTTATTCGCAAAAAGCCGATCTGGCCAGAAATGGCACCGCACAGTGCATTTCCCCGTACAGTGCCATTTCCTGGCCATTCGGCTATTCACAGAGAAGGCAGTTCCCCAAATTTTGGCGAATTGCTAGTAAGTTCGGTTCCTGTTTGATGGTAGTGAAATCCCCATAGAGAAACAATGGTTAATCTTTTCACAGAACACCGAACAGCAGAGAAATATCCTGATGTTCGGTGGTTTCATTTGGCAAGTTTATTCAGGTGAATCCCATAGGTTTCAATGTTAAAAATATTCCAGTTTTTATGCAATATCTAATAAACCGTTAATTCTTTTAATCTGCAGAAAAAAACACAAATTTTTTTTGCAGGGAATTTTTTTCCCCCGTTGTTTTTAAAAGCTGTTTTTCTTTCTTCTGTAACAGACCTTATTATTATTATTTATAGGACCTTATATGTAAATTCCAGACATTTTCATCCAATAGTATATTTGCAAACAGCATTTCAATTTTGACACTTTCAGTCGTATTGTGTTTGTTTTTTTTACCCATCTGGTGGCCAGGGGCGGACTGACAACCAATGGGGCCCCCAGGCAATAGGAGATCAAGGGACCCCATTGTACCACGCCCACAAAATGCGACACACATACAAACCCAACACCCATGTACATTGTTGTGTAAAATAATTCTTTTCTTCACACAATTTTCTAAATAATTATTTTAATGAGTTAAGAAAATCCACTCAAGGCCCACCAGCAAATTGGGGAATCCATTGTGCCTCTTCCAGACTTACAGATGGCGACCGCTCTGCTGCAGCCATCACCCATTTATTGCAGCTAAGACTGTGCCGTGGCACAGAAAGTCCCTTTGACAAATGTGGGAAACGGACGATCACTTTTCAGGTTTCTAACATACACTTATACACTGCACATCAGACAGCTCCACAGCACTAAAACTCACAGTAATGTGCAGTGTGTATGAGCGTATCACAGAGCTCCACAGCAATAAAACTCACATTAATTTACAGTATGAACTTATCACAGAGCTCAACAGAAATGAAACTCACTGATGACCACTGATCACCAGAAAGTGGTACGCGCAGCTCAGGGGGACGAGCTGTCTGTGGAGCAGGATGTGCCCTGGTGTCTGGACTGCCTCATGGATCGCCTCCTCCTTCTCGCACCACAGCAGCGACTGACATCACTGGTGCGGGCGGCCAGCCCCAACCATGCCAAGAAAGAAATGGCACTGAGCTGCAAAACTTCAACGACGTGCCGAGTACATCCTCTGAACACAAACATGAAACCAGAGGATGTTCCCAGCACATTGTCAGCAACAAAGAGGTTAAAGGGGGTAAAATTTGAGTAGCGCCCATTTAACCTATTGTTCCCCCGCACCAATAGTTAGTCTCCTACCTGTACCTCACGATGCTGTTTGTTTTGGAGTGCAGGCAGAAGATATTGTGCTTGGCGATTCTAGGAGCAATACCATCCTTTTGGGTGCAAGGCTAGGGGGCAACATCGGGTTGCGACAAGGACACAGGCGCAGACGTTTATGCACAGGAGCCTGTTTAAAGACAAATACATGCATTTACACACACAGCCATACGTTCTCATACATACCCATAACCCCTCTACACCCCAGGGATATGTAGCAATAAAACTCACAGTAATGTATGAGTGTATCACAGAGCTCCACAGCAATAAAACTGTAGCAGCCGGCCGGTCTCATTAAAAAATGCAGCAGTCGTTTTATTGGGCTGAAGATCGGCCGGGGGGGGGGCATTTGCACCGGTGCCACCTGGCCCAGTCCACCCCTTCCCCAGATACATGTATACAAAGACACCCTGATACATGTTTACATACCTGGAAACAGACCTCCAGATACATGTATACCCAGACACAGACCCCCAGATACATGTATAGCCAGACACAGACACAGTCCCCCAGATACATGTATAGCCAGACACAGACACAGTCCCCCAGATACATGTATAGCCAGACACAGACACAGTCCCCCAGATACATGTATAGCCAGACACAGACCCCCAGATAATTGTATACCTAGACACAGACCCCCAGATACATGTATACCCAGACACAGACCTCCAGATGTATGTATACCCTGACACAGACCCCCAGATACATGTATACCTACCCAGACATCAGACCCCAGTGTCAGCAGAGCGAGGTGGTGGTGATGGTGGTAATGCTGGCGAACGGATGAGAATCACGATGCAGGCAGATGGTAGATGTCCGGCATGCCCTCTCTGTCATACACATTACCATGACATCTATACAATATATACACGCTAGCATACCATATATATCCAAACACATTACCACACCATATATACACATTACCACACCACTGGCCATATTACATAGTTGGTGCTAACTTAACCAGAGATGTTGTAAACTTACCAGAGCCGCTATAGCCTATGGAGATTTTAAGTTTACAACAGCTCTGGTTAAGTTGGCACCAACATTGTAATACTGCCCCATATATACACATTACAACTCCATATATACACACACATGTTACAACACCATATATACACACATTACCACAATGTATATACACTATATACGCACATTACAACACCATATATACACTATATACACACATTACCACGTCATATATACACTATATATACACATTACAACACCATATATAGACATTACCACACCATATAAATACTATATACACACAATACAACACCATATATACACTATGAACACACTATAAACACATGTAGCGCTCACTCCCGGAGGAGCCGCTGAAATTAAACCACGGGTCAGTCTCCCCGCACTAGGGAATAAATATACTCCAACACCGCTGTAAGTTTTACAAGTTAAAAGGTTTACTAAAAAGGTTTGCCGCTCTTGAGACACGGTATATGCAGGAATATTTACAGTACTTTCGTAATAAACGATAAACGCGTAGCGGTAAAAGAAACGAAAACACGAGGGCTTCGTATTTTCGGAAAAAACCCCGACCGAGCAGAAATTTAAACGATACGAAATTCGAGGAAAAACCGCGTAGCGGGACACAATAAAATACACAGTTCTCGTATCACGGTAAACGCGCAGCGGGAAAAAGAAGCAAAAAATGTTCGGAACGTAACTTTAACTTTGCCCCCTTGTCCCGATTCGAAAAAGGAAACTGAGTCCTGCACAGGTTAAGTCCCAGAACATGAAGTGATGTGTATTTGTGTGTATATGGTACCCGGGTACTTTTCAATTGGCCAGTGAGTTTACTTTAAAAATGTCTTCGACTAGTCAGTTGGGGCCCTGTGGGTTTCAGAAGGAAAAACAGCAGCGTACGCTCTTATTTACATACGGCCTTGGGGGCCTCTCACCCATCCAGCGCAAGCTTGAGGTTCTGCTGACCCAGGACGTCTCTCCGCTCGATGTTGACTGGGGATGCCGAGCACCGGATCTGTTGTCTGGCCCTCTGTCTATCAGCCGCGACTCATCCAGCTTACCGCCTGCTCCCCGCTTCGATCGACCGCGGTACTCCTCACTCGAGGGGTCTTCTCTCCTTCAACTGCACTCGGATGGTATAGAGGGTGAGGTCTGTGTCCCGCAAGGCTGGGTGACTCAATCCTAAGGCCCAATCCACTCTGTCTGCGCTCCGGCCTATCTTTTGGTCTCTCCTTCTCTGTGTGCATCCGCTCTCCTCTACTCCCTGGCGCGCTCTGCCTGTTCTCCACGAGGTGCAGGATGTACAGTGTCTCCAAAACCCACCCACTTCCTGTTTCTTCGCAAAGCATGCCGGGACATGTAATTCGAATGTCCAGTGTCTCTAATCGCGATTGTCTCCATCTTGTGGCCAAAAATGGGTACTGCCACAGTAAATTTTAGCACATCGCTACACTCTCCCCCTCCTAGAACTCTTGGGTCTCTCCAAGGAGGTACAACAGTTACATTATCCTTTTACAATTTGCACACAGTTTATACAGCATATACAGGTTCAGCAGCATACATGCAGTGGGTTAGAAACACTTTCTCAAGCTGACTCATGTTCTGGGCTACCTCAGCTAACATAGCAGACACTTCGGGCAATCTCTGCACAGTGGTGATGGCCTCGTCAGTGCTATGTCCTGGTGAGTCATAGGTAAGTCGCTGGGGCGGCCGAATAGAGCGTTTTTGTTCAGGCTCCTTCCGTTCCTCTTCAGGTGGAAGTACTATAGGTATAGGCTCAGTCCTTATGTCTGCCACTGGAGCAGACACTTCCTCCGAGTACGATCCCTCCAGGGAAGGCATAGAACTGTAGTCGTAAGGTTCGTCTTCGGGAGCTACAGGGTCTCCAACAGTATCCGGGACTCTTAACGGAAGTTCAAGGGTTTCAGGGAGTTCCATATTCTCGGGGAATTCCCATAGAAATTCAGGAGCTTCAGCCCTCAAATTACTTTCCCATCGACAAGGAACTGGGACGACCTCTTCAGGTTCTGGTGAGCGCATCCAATCTAAACAGAAACTCTCTTCGTCGCTGTCTCTTTCGCTCTCTCCAACAACCCGAGTCGGTTGAGACCGAGTAACAGGAGGGACACGTGGAGCATGCGGATTCGCCGGAGGAAGTTCGTTTTCCACTGGTATCCTCACAGCCTCTCTCAAAGGTAACAAGTGATTTCGGTGCCAATTCTTGAGGGGACCAGCCTTCCCATCAGGGCGAATCTGATACACCGGCAGACCTGGCAGTTGTTTGCAAACAATGTAAACCTGAGAACTCCATCTATCCGCCAGCTTGTGTCTCGCAGCAGCACCCAAGTTCTTCAACAGAACCCTATCACCAGGTTGTAAATCCTGTATTCGAACCTTCAAATCATAGTTCTTCTTGTTCCTCTGCTCCCTGTTACCTGAAGTCAAATGGGCCTGTTCAAACGCAGAAGCCAGATTCTTCCGAAGTCTATCCACGTAGTTTCTATGAGAAGCTACCGACGTCTGGTCTAGAGATAACCCAAATGCCAAATCAACCGGCAGTCGAGCTTCTCTTCCGAACATAAGACGGTACGGTGAATATCCAGTTGCATCACTCTCCGTACTGTTATATGCATGCACCAGAGTAGCTATGTGACGACTCCAACTCTGCTTCTCTACGTTAGACAAGGTCCCCAGCATATTTAGCAGCGTGCGATTAAACCTTTCAGGCTGAGCATCACCCTGAGGGTGGTATGGCGTAGTTCGAGTCTTTTGAATTCCCAACAACTCCAGCAATTGCCCGACCAATCTACTTTCAAAGTCTCTTCCCTGATCAGAGTGTATTCTTCTTGGCAGGCCGTAATGAACAAAGAACTTTTCCATCAGCACCTTCGCCACTGTCGGAGCGCGTTGGTCTTTTGTAGAAAAAGCTTGGGCATAACGGGTGAAATGATCAGTCACTATCAGAATGTTCCCTTGCCCACTAGCATCCGGCTCTAAGCACAGGAAGTCAATGCACACCAAATCCATGGGTCCCTGACTCTGTAGATGGCTCATTGGAGCAGCTCGGGTTGGTAGAGTTTTCCTCTGAATGCACCTCAGACAGGAATGGCAGTAACTCTCAACTTCAGCCCTCATGCAAGGCCAATAAAACCTATCTCGCACCAATTTAAAAGTTCTCTCAGCACCCAAATGTCCATGCTCATCATGTAATGATCGCAACACACTCTCCCGGTGTTTAGTGGGGAGAAATAACTGTTGAATCTCTTCGGAATTGGTCGAGGGGCCCCTTCGGTAGACCACCCCATCCAACATCTTCAACCGCTCCCACTCTTTGTAGACCAATCTGGCTCCATCCGGGGAATTGGTTAACAGAATCTCTCGCTGGTTTGCAGTCAGGGCCTTTATGGTCAATGCAATCAAAGGGTCTCTAGCTTGATCTGCTTTCAGGTCCTGCTTGGAAAAGGTAGGTAGATTTTCATCCCTCAATTGCGTAGGGTTACAGTAGAACTCAGGAACAGCCGCGGCCATGACTCCTATGGCCTCCGCTTCAACTCCTCCCTTGACCCGGCGTTCTGTTCCTTGACACAAAGCTTGCACCCCGTCTGGAGTTACCTGAGTCCATTCTGTAGTGTAGGGTCTTCTTGATAAAGCATCAGCATCTCGATTGTTCACCCCAGGGCGATACTTCAGGCTGAACCGAAACCCTGCCAGAGCGGCCAACCACCGATGTCCCGTTGCGTCCAGTTTGGCAGTAGTGAGGATATAGGTAAGAGGATTATTATCCGTCTTGATCACGAACTCCGCTCCATACAGATAGTCTTTCAACTTGTCTACCACCGCCCACTTTAAGGCTAGAAATTCCAGTTTGTGAGTAGGGTAGTTCTTTTCTGAAGGCGTAAGGCTCCGGCTCACGTACGCTACAGGTCTCAGCAATCCACCATACTCCTGATACAGGACTCCCCCCAAACCTTCTCGGCTGGCATCCACATGTAACTCATACGGCTTATGAGGGTCCGCATAGGCCAGAACAGGAGCTCGGGTTAGACTCTCTTTCAGCTTCACAAACGCACCTTCACATTGACTAGTCCATTCGCCTTGTATGGACTCTTTAGCTTTCCTTGGTCCTGGAGCGGAGGGGTTTCGGTCAGAGACCTTACAGCCCTCTTCGGTGGTTTCTTTCTGCAGGAGTTTGTTCAGCGGCTGAGCTATCTTTGCGAATCCTCCCACAAACCTTCGATAGTATGAGCAGAATCCCAAGAAAGATCTAAGTTCAGTGACGTTTCGAGGTCTAGGCCAAGAAGCTACGGCCTCCAACTTTCGAGGATCTGTCGAAACACCTTCTGCCGAGACCACGTGTCCCAGATATGTGACTGACGGTAAACAGAACTGGCATTTCTCCAGAGACAATTTCAACCCCTCTTCATGGAGCCTCTTCAAGACTTTCTCCAATCGTTGCTCATGCTCTTCCAGAGTCTTCCCGAACACAATTATGTCATCCAGGTACACTAACACTTCGATTAGATTCATATCCCCGACTGTCTTCTCCATCAACCGTTGGAACGTGGCTGGAGCTCCCGTCAGACCTTGAGGCATTCTATTAACTCAAAGAACCCCAGTGGACAAATGAACGCAGTTTTCTCTTTGTCTTCAGGATGCATCGGTATCTGATGATATCCGCTTCGCAGGTCTAGTACACTGAACCACTTTGCTCCAGACAAACACTGTAAGGCATCTTCAATCCGAGGAGTGGCATATTGGTCGGGGATGGTTCTTCGGTTCAAGGTGCGATAGTCTATGCACAAGCGGACAGAACCATTCTTCTTCCTGACCAGCACTATTGGAGATGCATATGGGCTCCTGGACTCTTGAATCACATTGGTTCTCTGCAACTCATTTAGCTGTTCTCGCAGATCATCCAAGTCTCCCAGCGGAACTCGCCTTGACCTTTCACGAAACGGCTTATCTTCTTGCAACCGAATGCGGTGTTCCGTACTCTTAGCCAGGCCCACATCGAACTCATCTTTCGAGAATAATTCCTTCCACTTTAGAACTTGAGACTGAAGACGTTTCTTCCACTCAGGTGAAATGGGGGCGTCCTTAGGGTAGAATCTTTCATCTGGAATCTCTTTATCCACTCCCCCTCCTAAATCAGTAGCGAGGGGTGTAGCAGACTCTACTTGCCCGATAGGCATTCGTGCTTTAAGGACCACTGGAGAATCAGACACATTGCATACGCTGACCGAAACTCTTCCTCGAGTTTTTTTCAGAGCTTTTGTGGAAATTATTTCAGGAATTACTTCGACTCCGGTTTCACTCCCATGATTAAAATCGGTTCCCAGCACCACATAGGGACCAGGTTGCGATCCGTTCAACTTGACTGAACCCAGAAACTCGCCACTTCTCCTACCTGCAGAACCTTCTCGGTCCCCCCCAATCTCCACAGGCGCCCCACCTCGGCAGGTGCTTTCCGTTCTTCAACCATCCTCTGATAGACCGGTCGTAACATGGGGTGCACTCCTTGAGTTGACCCTTCTTCCACTACGATGGGGGTCAGGAGACGCCGCACTAGGTCCGTATTCGTCCCCACTATCAGAGAGCTTCTATTCGCACCCGAGGGTCGGGGACACACAATGGCCAAGGCGTCACAGCCTCCGGACTGTCCGATGACTTCAGATCCGATCTCCAACCTTACTTGCAGGTACCCGTCATAGGGGAGTTTCTCAGTGCCGATACCCCAGATTTCCAAATCCTTCAGTTCTTGTAAAGGAATGTGTTTCAAGTGTTTCTCATAGAAATCTCGGTAGATCAAGGTCACTTGGCCCCTGAATCCAACAGGGCTTTAGTATAGACTCCCTCCACTTGGATTGGCACAATAGGAGAAGGACCTATCAATTGATCAGGAAACTTGGTGGCGGTATCCGGACGCTTAGACCCAGTCTGATGTACCCTGGCCCTTTTTCTGGCCCGTGTAGGTTTTAGGTGTGCATTGCCTCCCCATGACACAGACCCGGACGCTAAGGGAGTGACTCTTTCAGTCCTGACAGGCTCAGCAGTTGGCCCTGCCTTGGGCCCTCTTGCCCTCTTAGTTTTAAATTGGTTCTTGGAGCGAGGTTCAACTTCTGGGCACCTAGGTTGCTCCTTTACTGGTGCCCTCTGGCGTTTCCCGCTGGTGGAGTAGATAACAGTCCCTCTAGAGCTTTCAGCAGCCACTCAACTTTATCTCTCTCAGGCTTCCGGCCTTTACATTGCGCACGGAAATGGCCCATTTCTCCACAACCGAAACATCTCTTCCTCGAAAGTGGAGACACAGTTGCTTGTTGAGGTTCTAATAAGAGATTTGAACCAGACGCCACGGCAACTTCGGTCGTCTGCATACCTGTTAGGAACTTTTGCATTTCCCCCTGCATCTCGGTCACCTTCATCAACACCCTGCACAGTTCAGCGTGCGCTTGCTGCAGTTCAGTTTGAGCTTCCTGTACCTTCTTTACAGTCTTGAACAACTCGCTTCGTTCGGAAGGGTTCGATTCTTTGGCAGCCTTTTCGATGAATTTAAAACCGACTAACTGTTCCTGTTCGTCCAGGTCAGATCCATAGGTGTCTAACGAGTCGTTTTCAGGCTGCAGACCGTCGTTATATCTTGCAGGTTGTGCATAAGCCCTTTCTCCCCGTCTGAAGGATTTCTCTTCCAGCAGAGCCTCCTCCTCTCGTACAACTCGGATCAGTTCCAGGTACTTCAACTCTTGATTAACTGCTCTGCTTCTCAGCTGCATCATCACCGGATCTAACGGTTGAGAGCCCCTCAGGATCTGCTTTATTCGAATCTTATCTACGTCAGCCGGTTTGGCCCCTTTCTTGAGGAGTATTTGGTGCAAAATCTTATCCAGGCGCCTCATGTAATCAATCATTCTCTCACCTCTCTTCTGATAGGTGTGTTCGTACTGATATACCAGTTCCGCTGCCTTTTCTGTTCGCCCAAAAACTTCTTCAAGAACGTTCAAATAATCCAAAGCAGTACAATCTTTTCTACTCAGTTTTAGGTTTCTCACCGCTTCTGACGCAGGTCCCTTTAAACTCTCGGTGATCCTTTGCTTTTTCTGGGCCTCAGGGACGTCCCACTCATCCAGTGCTTGCATCGCCTGTTCCACCCATTCCTCAAAGGTTTCTTCTCCCGCCGGAGTTGGTACGTTTCCTGTAAAGTTCCTTAACCGTCGATAACCGAAATTAGTGTGAGGAGGGCTTGTTTTCTGACATTTGGCCAGCAAATCTCCAATAGCCACGATAAATTCAGGCCCGATCATGGCCAACGGACTGGGCGCGGGAACACTTGCGGATTCACCACGTGGCGCACTTGGCTGAATTAGTTGGACTTCCACCTCATCTTCCAGCTTCACGCTCGCGCCCCGAAAACATGCTGGAACACCTTTTCTCCATTCAAGAAGAACATGCGTGTGAGAGGTATCTGGGTTTTTCTTAATGTCCAGGATTAACCCCCGATGATCTGGTGCTAGCGTGGCCACGGCCTGGCGAATCTGATCTTCGGCCCAAGTGTCTGCGGGAATATCCATGACTATGCAACATGCTAACTGACTACTGTACTCCCCACACCATTCGGCAGCAGTGTCTGGATCCATATTTAACCCTTTAGATGCGTTTTTTCCAGAGACTGGATCCCGGAAACGAGCCCCCACGTGTAGCGCTCACTCCCGGAGGAGCCGCTGAAATTAAACCACGGGTCAGTCTCCCCGCACTAGGGAATAAATATACTCCAACACCGCTGTAAGTTTTACAAGTTAAAAGGTTTACTAAAAAGGTTTGCCGCTCTTGAGACACGGTATATGCAGGAATATTTACAGTACTTTCGTAAAACGATAAACGCGTAGCGGTAAAAGAAACGAAAACACGAGGGCTTCGTATTTTCGGAAAAACCCCGACCGAGCAGAAATTTAAACGATACGAAATTCGAGGAAAAACCGCGTAGCGGGACACAATAAAATACACAGTTCTCGTATCACGGTAAACGCGCAGCGGGAAAAAGAAGAAAAAAATGTTCGGAACGTAACTTTAACTTTGCCCCCTTGTCCCGATTCGAAAAAGGAAACTGAGTCCTGCACAGGTTAAGTCCCAGAACATGAAGTGATGTGTATTCGTGTGTATATGGTACCCGGGTACTTTTCAACTGGCCAGTGAGTTTACTTTAAAAATGTCTTCGACTAGTCAGTTGGGGCCCTGTGGGTTTCAGAAGGAAAAACAGCAGCGTACGCTCTTATTTACATACGGCCTTGGGGGCCTCTCACCCATCCAGCGCAAGCTTGAGGTTCTGCTGACCCAGGACGTCTCTCCGCTCGATGTTGACTGGGGATGCCGAGCACCGGATCTGTTGTCTGGCCCTCTGTCTATCAGCCGCGACTCATCCAGCTTACCGCCTGCTCCCCGCTTCGATCGACCGCGGTACTCCTCACTCGAGGGGTCTTCTCACCTTCAACTGCACTCGGATGGTATAGAGGGTGAGGTCTGTGTACCGCAAGGCTGGGTGACTCAATCCTAAGGCCCAATCCACTCTGTCTGCGCTCCGGCCTATCTTTTGGTCTCTCCTTCTCTGTGTGCATCCGCTCTCCTCTACTCCCTGGCGCGCTCTGCCTGTTCTCCACGAGGTGCAGGATGTACAGCGTCTCCAAAACCCACCCACTTCCTGTTTCTTCGCAAAGCATGCCGGGACATGTAATTCGAATGTCCAGTGTCTCTAATCGCGATTGTCTCCATCTTGTGGCCAAAAATGGGTACTGCCACAGTAAATTTTAGCACATCGCTACACACAGATTCCAACACCATATATACACTATAAACACACATTACAACACCATATATACACTATAAACACACTATAAACACACATTACAACACCATATATACACTATAAACACACATTGCAACATCATATATACACTATAAACACACTATAAACACACATTACAACACCATATATACACTATAAACACACATTACAACACCATACAGTATATACACTATAAACACATTTCCACATCTTACATGCACAGGTACTTACAAATGGAAATGTGACAGAAAGGCAAGGCAGAGCAGAGAGAGAGCACAGCGTGCTTGGTGCCTTCTCCGAGTGGGGGAACTGCATGTTGAGAAGGGGAGGAGCCAAACACGTGGATCTCTTCCTCACTTCCTTTCTGTGGTCGCCTGTGACCATGGAGGGAAGGCAGCCTGCCCACTGCATCACATGACACCTCAGCGGCAAGGAGGAGTGAGGAGGAAGTAAATTCTCCTGCCCTCCGGTTCCGGGCCCCCTTCCCCCACGGGCCCTCGAGCAGTGCCCGAGTGCCCGATGGCTCAGTCCGCCCCTGCTGGTGGCTTGTCAGCTTTCTTCTGCAGCTGGTCGGCACTGTGCTCAGCTGCTACGTTTGGCGGCTGTCAGGCGTGTTTGCAGCATATGTCCGGCGGGATTGCAGTGGCATTTGGTGGCTGATTCGCCGCACTTCGGGGACCCTGCAGTGACTGGTGAATTCACCACAGGGTGAGGAAATTTGATTCCCCCGAAGCGTAGGGAATGACAGAGCAGTGAAATGTCAGACATTTCAGTGCTCTGTGAATAATCCCTTATGTATCCATTAATATGTTTTATTGTGATAGCAAACCAATTGCATACTTGTATACTAAAGGTAATCTATAGGGGTTATTCACAGAGCACCGAAATGTTGCTGACATTTCAGTGCTTTGTTGTTCCCTGCACTTTGGGGAATCAAATTTCCCCATCCTGTGGTGAATTTACCAGTCACTGCAGGGTCCCTGAAGTGCAGTGAATTGGCCTCCGAATACCGCCGCCAACCCGCCGTAAACCCGCCAGACATATGCCGCAAACCCGCCGGACAGCTGACAAACGTAGCCACAGAGCACAGCGCCGACCAGCCACAGAAGAAAGCCTACAAGCCACCAGACAGGCAAATAAAAAAAACAAAATTGAAACGCTGCAAACCCGTCGCCCACCACCGCAAAAACGCCAGACAGCCGCTAAACGCAGCAGACGAGCCAACCAGCAACAGAAGAAAACTACAAGCCGCCGGACGGGTAAAATAAACAAAACAATAAGATTGAAAATGCAATCCTTATGTGTTCTGGAGGTGTGACCTATCCACTCCATTCTATGCCCAATGCCATAAAGTGAGGGGCAACTGCTGAAAAGATATAGCGGGGGGGAGGGGGGTGCGGTTAGAACACAACATGTCACAAAATGGATGCACACAGTGAACCATACAGAGTAAAATATATTAATGGCATTGCTTTAAAAATGCTGTCAGTGTCCTTATGTAACAGGTTTGACAAATTGTCAATTTTTTTTAATTTGTCATTTATGAGTATAAAGGAAGAATAACATGCAGGCCCTTGAGAGGAAAGGGTGAATTGTATCCAAGGCAACTAACATTCAATGTCTCAATGAAGGCCTAGCTTTTTATATTGTATCTTTATTCAGCAAACTTTAAAAGTCCACACCCTAAAAATGTAATAATTCATTGTTTATAGATCTCAGTGCTTATTCTCTCATACAATTCAAGAACAGCGCTGAGACACAAAGCATTTTGTCACTTTGTACAGAACATAAGGATTCAAATACTAACCAAAGTAAAAAAATGTTTTTAAAAAAAGTGTAGGAGAAAGATATTTATTTGCTAAACATAAACAGCATTGTGAAAAATACATCAATTACCTTTAAAGCTAACAATGGGCTCAGTGTAATATTGAAATCTACTACTTTATCAACTGTAATTCGGCCACTTTACGATTCAGAAGATTTAAATAAAGACATACCGGCATTTCAATTCAAGTTAAGAATCGACGGCACTCCCATACTTTTTAATGGAAATTTCAGCTTTTGTGATATTATTCAACTTTATCGATTAACTTAATTCCACAAAACATAGAAAGTGCTGAAAGGCGTGGATAAATGCCTTTAATAAATGGATAATTGGTCATTTGGACCACTCTCCGTCCTCACCAGTAAGGGCCACAGAAAAAAGGCAGGCACTGCATCGAAGGGCGCAGTCTGCCCTTCCTGGCGGACCCTGCCTTTAACCCCTTAGGGCCTGGAGCGTGATTCAGCGCCAAGCGGCTCTGGATCGCAGTCTTCTCGCGGAGGTGGCCGACATCTTGAATGTTGGCCAAGCCTCCAGGATCTCCCCCTGTCCACTGATGTTATCACACATGGGCACGATGACTTCAATTCGGGAGTTAACCCCTAGCTGCCTGCCACCTATGGTGGAGATTTTGGAGTCCATTGACCTTGGTATTTCCTGATCCATGCCAGCTAGGGGTTATTGTATGGTATCATTTGAAAGACCAGAGCATGTTGTTTTTTATTATTAATGCAGATTATTGATTAAATATAATGTGAACAATGATGCTGTACTAAATTTTTTATGGGAGTTTTAGCTGAAATCTTGTAATTTATGAGAAAAATAAAAGTAACGGGTTCCCAGTTCTAATTTTTTTAACAAGCGTACCCCATAGAATAAATAACCACAAAGGCTCGGATGATAAAATGTTAAAAAAATTATTTTACATGCTGTAGATCAGAATTCCTCAGGACCCACTAACAGGCCAGGTTTGTGGGATAGCTGAAGCACAGCACAGGTGATAAAATTAGCTGCTCAGTGATTTCACGATTCAGCTGCATTTCCCCAAGGTGATCTGCAAAATCTGGCCTGTAGTGGGTCTCGAGGACTGGAGTTGAGAAACCCTGCTGTAGATGATTGGAAATTCACATTTTTCTTTCACAATTTTTTTTATTATAGCATTCTGGCAGGGCATGATGTATACATATAATAATGATATATTACGAATCTGACGAAGAAAAAGAAACCAATAAGTGCAGCGCTCAAATGGCATAACCAATAAGTGCAACATACATTTATGAATCTGACGAATCTGCCGTAAAAAAATTATATATAATTTGTCTGGGTCGTATAACAAACCGTGACTTCAAATTGCATTTAAACATGATGAGCAAAACTGGTAAAATTGAGCTCAGCACACAGAGGTGAAATGGCTCAACAGTGAAGGGGTTAATATTAGAGTAGGTTTATCAATAAAAACCTAACCCTACACACAACCAAAACCCTAAAAATAGCTCCAACCCTAAGTCAGCCATAACATAAAAATGTCCTGGACACCAGGGGTTACTTGTAGGGTGAGGGTTTCTTTTAGAGTTACTAGCAGGGGCTAATGTCTAGATATTAGGAAATACAAAGAGTAATACTGATAAATGTTCGAGCACTACCTGTAACAGTTTCCCTTGCTTTAGTCATTACCAGAGAATGCTTATAAAATATTAAAGGGGTTATTCAGAGACAGCCAATCTGGCCCCAAAATGTCTCCGAACAGGGATTTTACCCATAGGGTGTCATTTCGGGGCCATTCACAGAGCAGGCAGTTCACCAAATTTTGGTGAACTGCCAGCAAGTACGGTGCCTGTTTGAAGGTAGTGAAATCCCCCATAGAGAAGCAATGGTTAATCTATTCAGATAACATCGAACAGCAGTGAAAAGTTGCTGAAGTGCCCCGTTGTACGGTGTTTTCATTCGGCAGGTTTATTCAGGCGAATCCCATAGACTTCAATGTTAAAAATATTCCCGTTTTTATCCAATATCTAATAAACCGTTTATTATTTTAATCTGCAGTAAAAAGTCTCTTAATTATTGATTTTTATAGGATCTTTAGGTATTTTTCGGTATTTTTTGTCAATTTTCTTTTCTGTTGTTTTTTAACCCCTTTCCTTTGTAGGACGTGTGGGGAATGTCCTCATTGACTCCCGCTATATGCAGAGGACGTTCCCCACATGACATTCCCCACATCCACTAGCGGGAGCCCTGCGCTATGCGCCATGAGTGATGACGTCATTTTCGAGCGACCCCCCAGCAAAGTCAGGAGATCGCCTGAATGGGAGGGAGGGAGGTCCCAGCGTTACCAGCCAGGCACCACTGGTGAGAAAGTCTCCTCTTTTAAGTAGTGCCTGGCTTCAACCAGAGGCACTGGGCTGCGATCTGGCGCCGTATCGCGGCCTAGCTCCGGTGGGGCAGCCATCTTAGATGGCGGCTCCACTTCCGGGTCCCCCCTCGCCACCTGACATCATCGCGCCGTGTCAGTTAGCTGGGGGAACTCCTAGCTGCCCGGGGATTTCCTAAGGAAATCCCCTGGTGGAGATAGTGGGTTCCTTTGAACCCCCATTTCTCCCGTACGGTGGTAGCTAGGGGGTCATGAAGGGTATCATTCGAAAGGCCTGAGCATGGCCTTTCGGATGATACCAAACCTGATCATGTTAAAAGTAAAAAAAAGTGGGTTTTTTTGTGTGTTGTTTTTATTAATGCAGCAGTATTGTTCCCATTTCAATTATAATTTAAACAATGATGCTGCACTAATGATTTTTTTCTATGGGGTGCATTTGCCAAAAATCAGCTAGTTCCCCCAAAAAAAAGTAACGAGTCCCCATTTCTAATTTTTTTAACAAGCGCACCCCATAGAAAATATAAACGCAAAGGCACGTATGATAAAATGTGAAAAAAACAAAACACTTTACACGCTGTAGATGATTAAAAATTCTAATTTTATTGCATTTTATGTTATAATATACAAGCAGGGTATACATATAATAATGATATATTATGAATCTTCTGAGTCTGCCAGAAAGAACGATATATAATATGTCTGGAACGTATAATAAAATGTGACTTCAAATCGCGTTTAAACATGATGAGCAAAAGTGGTAAAAATTAGCTCAGCACACAGACGTGAAATGGCTCAGCAGCGAAGGGCTTAAAAGCTATTTTTATTTTTTCTGTAACAGACCTTTTTATTATCATTCATACGGCCTTATATGTAACTTCCAGGCATTTTCGTTCAGTAGTTTTTTTGCAAACAGCGTGTCAATTTTGACACTATCAATCCTAATGTTTTATTTTTTTACACCATTTGTCGGCTCGTCTGCTTTTTCCGGCCTTGTTTGGAGTGTTTTTTGCAGCGGATGTTCAGCGGGTTTGTGCAGTTTTTCTTTTTTTGTAAATATTAGGGATGAGCTGTTCAGGTTCGGACGGTTCGGGGTTCGACCCGAACTAAGCCTGTTCGAGCAGTTCGCGAACCCCGAACATTTCCGGGTGTTCGCCGCATGTTCGACCACAATGGACCACAATGCATTTTCCCACTGCCTGAAGCTCGTAATTGGCTACAGCCTTGCACCTGACCACAGGTCTGGTGCAAGACTGGTTGAACACTATGCCAATCACCGCTCAGAGTCCTGATTGGGCAAATTTTGCCCAATCATGGGCTCACAGAGCTAAGTCCCGCAGCACACTATATAAGGTTTCAACGCGCCGATTCTGCACGCATTTCAGAGGAGATTTCAAAGAAGATAGTTGTGTGCGTTGTTACTGCCGGTCTGCCACGCTACTGGGGGGGTCTGGGGGGTCTCATTTCGAGCAAATATCAGGGAATTTAGGTGATGTGTGTCTTGTCACTGTGCCAGCAATTTTTTTGGGGGTTTACAACTTTATTTAAAACATTTGTGTATTGAGGTGATTTTCTGGGTCTTGTCACACTGTGCCAGCAAGTCTTTTTGGGTCTCATTTATACCAAATATCATTGAATTTAGGTGATGTGTGTCTTGTCACTGCGCCAGCAATTTTTTTGGGGGTTTACAACTTTATTTAAAACATTTGTGAATTGAGGTGATTTTCTGGGTCTTGTCACTGTGCCAGCAAATCTTTTTGGGGCTCACTAATTTCTTTAAAACACTTGTGAATTAAGGTGATCTGTGTCTCGTCATACAAAAAGTACCACGCTGTATTTTGGGGCTCACTAATTTCTTTAAAACACTTGGGAATTAAGGTGATCTTCTGTGTCTCGTCACACATCCAGCAATTTTTTTTGGGGCTCACTAATTTCTTTAAAACACTTGGGAATTAAGGTGATCTGTGTCTCGTCATACAAAAAGTACCACGCTGTATTTTGGGGCTCACTAATTTCTTTAAAACATTTGTGAATTGAGGTGATCTGTCTCTTGTCACTGGCTGCCAGCTATCAGTGTGTCTCACTGAGTTATACCAGAGTTTTTTAAATCTTTATACCAGAGTTGAATCAGAGTTCTGTATATATTTAATCTATATATCACTCACCATGTCTGAAAGAACAAAAAGGACTGGCAGATGTTCCCAGACACAGATAAGAGGGCAAGCAGCCCCTGTGTCGGGAGGCTGTGCCTCTGGTCATGGTGGACGTGGTGCATCCTCTGCAGGGGCACGCTTGTCCTTTCTAACTGGTGCTGCCGTCTTCTTAAGCAGCAGCAACATACAGAGGATTTGGTGGATTGGCTAACCAGGCCATCCTCATCCTCCGAGTCCTCTGCCAGCCAGGCTTCTAGTGCTTTACAGTCCACCTCAGCTGCCAAAGCATCTAATGCAGCCTCCATGTCCACAGCTACTCTTGCCGTAGCCTCGCTATCACACACGGAGGAGTCAGCTGAATTGTTTGACTACAATGAGAGTGACATGCTGCTTGAGGATGCGCAGCAAGTACAGTGCTCTGATTCAATCTCTGAGGTTGAGCAAGGGAGTATAATCAACCTAGAGGAAGGGGGTGCCAGTGATGACACACAAATAACTGGCACTCATGTTGCCCCAGCAGCTGTAGCATACTGCCAATTTGTCAATAAACAAAGAGAATAGTGTAGCGCTGATAGATTAATCAATATCAGGAAGATCGCTAATACACCTAATGGTCCTTTGTCACGGATCCCTCTGATTACCAAAAGTGTGGTCCCTTTACGCAGACCGCTCTCTACCCTTCCGATCCTTGAATGGTCGGCAATACTAGACAGACAATTTACCAGACAATATATAAACAAGGGGTAACACCAGACAGAGGTATGGAATAGAGTATTGTCACAAATCTTTCTGACTACCAAGATATTGATCTCTTTATGTAGCTCCCTTTCTACTCTTCCGATCCTTAAATGGTCGGCAAAGCTATATAGACAATGAAGCAGGTAACAGATAAAGAGGGAAACACCAGACAGGGGTACAGACCAGATCACAAGTCCTCCCTAGGACTTTAGTAATAGCAGAGGTAGTCTGATGCGTGCTTAGGGTGCCACATAGACTGACCTCGGTACCAACGTTAAGGCAGAACTAGCGCGCAGAGTAAATGCCAATGCCAGGAGTCATACACAGGAGGGTTCGTTTGCCAATGCCAAGGGTCATACACAGGAGGGTTCGTTTGCCAATGCCAAGGGTTATACACAGGAGGATTCGTTTGCCAATGCAAGGGTCATACACAGGAGGGTTCGTTTGCCAATGCCAAGGGTCATACACAGGAGGGTTCGTTTGCCAATGCCAAGGGTCATACACAGGAGGTAGCCAAAATAACACAAGAGCTCTGCGGGAGGTGAATACCACGTCAGGGCACCGGTGTATTGGAGAGACTGGGTTTTAAAAGCCGGCGGGTCCGCGTCATAACGCCAGGCCCCGCCCCTCGGCGTCCCACGTGAGCGCCCCCGGAAGCGTTTACATTCGGCGCCTGGCCAGCGAGCAGCGAGGAAGCTGCTGCCAGGCGCCCCATCCCCTGAGCCACCGTGACAGAACCCCCCCCTCCAGGGGCGGCCACTGGACGACCCCCAGGGGCACGGGGGTGCGCCAAATAGAAGGCCTTCACTAGCCTAGGAGCATGAACTTCCGCAGCTGGTACCCAAGAACGATCCTCCGGACCGTAGCCCACCCAATCAACCAAATACTGCAAAGACCCCCTAGACATCCTGGCACCCAGAATGGCCTTAACTTCGAACTCCTCCTCGCCCTCCACAGAGACAGGAGGCGGTGGAGCATGGACTTTGGTGTACCGATTACATAATAACGGCTTCAAAAGGTTAACATGGAATACATTGTGTATCTTAAAATGGGGGGTAACCGCCAAAGCATAGGAGACAGGGTTGAGTCGCCGTAGAATCTTATAGGGACCGATGTACCTAGGAGCCAACTTCATGGAAGGCACTAAGAGCTTGATGTTACGTGAAGACAGCCAAACCCTGTCCCCAACTTGATACACGGGTGCCTGCCTCCTGTGTCTGTCGGCCTTGGTTTTCTGGATGGCACTACTCTCCTCCAGTGCCCGTCTCACTCTCCCCCAAGTCTCTTTCAATGATGCCAGTTGCTCATCTAAAGCAGGAATCGTGGTATCAGGAAACGTGGCGGGGAGCACGGGAGGATCAAAGCCATAAACAGTGAAGAAAGGAGAATGACCTGTGGATTCGCTTACTGCGCTGTTAATAGCATATTCTGCCCATGGTAGCAGGTCTGACCAGTTATCTTGTTGTTCTGAGATAAAGCACCTGAGATATTTCTCTATATTTTGGTTTGCTCGTTCTGCTGCTCCGTTGGTCTGGGGGTGATAAGCCGAAGAGAAAGAGAGGTCTATCCCTACGTTCTTGCAAAACCCTCTCCAGAATCCGGAGATGAATTGGGTCCCCCTATCAGAGACTATCTCCCGAGGGACACCGTGAATGCGGACCACATTGGCAATGAATATGGGCACCAGTTCAGCTGCCGAAGGTAGTTTCCGAAGAGGAACATAGTGACCCATCTTGGAAAATCGATCTATGATCGTAAGTATCACTGTATTCCTCTTGACTCAGGTAACTCTACTTAAAATCCATGGCTACATGTGACCAGGGTCGTTCGGGGATCGGCAAAGGCTGGAGTAAGCCAATGGGTGCTGTTTTGGGACTTTTCTGTCTTGAGCACACTTCGCACACGGCTATGTAATCTTTGAACATCTCGGCGCGCAGGGCAACGTGGGCCACCAGAGGTTTTACTGATACTAGACACAGTCTTGGTGATACCCATATGCCCGGAAGTTTTATTATCATGATAATGAGAAGTTAAGTACTTCCTCTCTTTCTCGTTCTCAGGTACAAAGAGTTTCTCGGAGAGAGGTTTTCCCCAGGAGCTGCGCCCTGGACGGTCTGCAACTTTTCTCATTAGAGGAGACGAAACACTAATCGTGGTAGCGGCTATAATCCTTTCCTGGGGTACAATGGGATGCTGATCTTGGATATTATGTTCATAAGACTCATACTGTCTCGACAATGCGTCTGCTTTAATGTTTCTGGACCCAGGTCTATAGGTAAGCACGAAATTAAAACTTGAAAGAAACAATGACCATCTCGCTTGTCTGGAATTTAAACGTTTGGCATCTCCAATGTACGTGAGATTCTTATGGTCGGTTATGATAACAATGGGGTCCTTAGACCCTTCTAATAAATATCTCCATTCGGCCAAGGCCGCGATGACTGCTAACAATTCTCTATTTCCAATGTCATAGTTCTTCTCTGCCGGGGACAACTTCCGAGAATAGAAGCTGCATGGATGCAAGGGTTTGTCAGGAGCCTCCCTTTGGGACAAGACTGCACCAAGACCTAGTTCGGAGGCGTCAACTTCTACTTGGAAAGGCAGAGCCGGATCTGGATGTCGGAGAACAGGGGCAGTAGTAAAAGCTTGCTTTAGTGCCTCAAAGGCTTGAGTGGCTTGAGGTGTCCATTTCTGATTTCCCACCCCTTTCTTTGTCATAAGCCGTGAGGGGGCCACCAAGGCCGAAAAATCTTTAATGAACCTTCGGTAATAGTTCGTAAACCCCAGAAACCTCTGAATGGCTTTAAGTCCTTGGGGTAGAGGCCAGTCAAGAATAGCTGAGAGCTTCTTAGGATCCATTTGAAAACCCCCAGGAGTTATTATATAACCAAGGAATTGCACAGTCACTATGTCGAATAGACATTTTTCTAGCTTACAGTACAATCCAGCCTTCAATAGTTTTTTCAACACTTGTTTCACGTGGACATGATGAGTGTCTACATCAGGAGAGTATATCAGGATATCGTCTAGATATACTATGACGAATTCTTGCAGGAATTCCTTAGAGTGTCGTTTATGAGGTCCTGGAAGACGGCTGGCGCATTACACAACCCAAAGGCATCACCAGGTATTCATAATGCCCGCTACGTGTATTAAAAGCCGTTTTCCATTCGTCTCCCTTTTTAACCCTGACCAGGTTGTACGCTCCGCGTAAATCAAGCTTCGTATAGATCCGAGCCCCTTTTAATCGGTCGAACAATTCTGTTATGAGGGGTATGGGATATGCATTTCTTATAGTGATCCTATTCAAACCCCTATAATCGATGCAGGTCGCAGGTCTCCCTCTTTCTTGGAAACAAAAAGAAACCTGCTCCTGCCGGAGAGGAGGACCGTCTAATGAATCCTCGTTCCAGATTCTCCCTTATGTATTCCTCCATAATGTCGTTCTCTCTTTGTGATAAAGGGTATACATGACCCCTAGGAGGCATCGTACCAGGGAGTAAATCAATGGCACAGTCATATGGACGATGTGGTGGTAGGACCTCAGTCCTGGCTTTAGAGAACACCTCCTTTAATGCCAGGTAACTTTCAGGAACCTCTGTGGACAAAGGAGGGGCTGTGGCAATATTGAGGCTACCAATCACATGAACTCTGCTTAGGCACTTAGACTGACAACTCTGATCCCAACATTTTATGTCTCTCTGGACCCAATCGACAACTGGGTTGTGCTCTGTTAGCCATGGAACCCAAGAACGACAGGACATGAGGGTGATTCAATGATTTGAAATCTTATAGTTTCCTGGTGCAAAACTCCTGTTTTCATACATACATCGACTGTATCGTGAGTGATATAAGGACATGACAGGGGTTTACCAATCTATGGCCTCCACCCTTAGAGGTCTTTTCCCTGAGCACCAGAGGTATGAGGTTTTTGACAGCAAAATTCTTATCCATAAAATTGCCTGAGGCCCCAGAGTCTAAGAACGCCTCAGTCTTGAGGTGAACCCCCTCCCAGGTTAGGGAGACGGTAACAGAATCCTGGATTTTTTTTTCTCATTATCCACAAAGGAGGCACACAGAGAACCGACAACCTGGGTGTCTCCTGTTCTGAATCCCACTCTGCTATGTTCAGCCCTGCTGACCCTGGGTCTCTGAGGACATCGAAGGCGGAAGTGATCTTACATCAGCCACTTACACAGAATTTGATTGATCCTTATCGTGTATTGCTGAAGTGAGTTCAACTTCCATCCTTGGAAATCTGATGGGGATCCCATGATTCGTCTTTGAAAAGGTTTTTGGGAAGCCAACAATATCCCTAAAGTGAACATACCTAGAACCAAGAGGGTTCTAATTCATGTGAGTGCTACCATCTTGATTACATATATATGATATTTTATACAGGTTGCACTATGATCTATTTTCTGTGTTTTCTCTGAGGGACATCACAAGAAAAGAACTTGGAGAAAAAGATTACAAAACGGGACATTGTTTTCTGTGAAGGACATTGATATCGCTACACCATTTTTTATTTTTTGTATACTGCCAATTTGGCTCCAGTGATGAGGAGATAGGGGGTGAAGATGACATTGATGATGATGAGGTCACTGACTCCACCTGGGTGCCAGATGGAACTGAGGAATCAAGTGAGGAGGAGGGGGAGGAGGAGGAGGCACAGCAAACACGAGGCACAACATCCTCTGTGACCAACCGTAGCACTAGCCAGTCC